>WBNM01021434.1:9630-73328 GCA_013399055.1 Ramphastos sulfuratus | reverse complement strand
CCTTCCAACCTTACCATCCTATGATTCTATGATTATTTCCTCAATGTAAATGTACTTTGCCAAAGTTATTACAAGAGTACAGGGGAATAAGATATTTAAATATATATATTTTTAAAAAAAGAACACAGAAAATTAAAGCTGAGACTCTGTGTGCATTTGGTGAAGTTTGACAGCCATCTAAATATTCTTTATGGAGGCATATATTACACTTCAGGAGCAGGAAGTGAGAGAAGATAGATAAAAATGACAAGTGATACTCTTCATTTAGAACCTCACAGAGTTTTTGCCTGCTTAATTGACAAGTCATTCTACTGTATTAATGTCAGGTTTATATAGTGTTTTACCTAGAGTACTTTTTATGGGTCTAAAGCCTTCAACAGCTACAGCTGTTCAGGGAAAATAATAATTAAGCAGAGCTCTTTCCCTGGGGGGTACAATGTATTTTCTATTCATATACCTGAGTATCATCCCTATGTGACATCTGCCATCTCAGTTCATCTGAGAGATTTGGGATCATTCCAGCTCCCTTCACAGTTAACATACTATTTTTTGGATGAAATAAAAATTATTGTTATCCTGCATCATGTGTCTTGAACCCCTGATTAGTTTGTTGTGGTTTGACATTTTTTCCAAATTTATATTTAAAGATTGGTTACAAGTTATTTGAACTGCACGTGAGATACCCACATAAAGATACCTGCAGAGCATATAACAGTTTTAGACTCTGTCTTTATTTAGCAGCTACCACGTCTGACAAGCTCAAGCAGAGAGATTTCCTGTTCACAAGCTGTTATGAATGTGAAACATGACATTTGACAGCATTTTTCCCACCACTTCTAAATCACAGCCATTTCCACCACAACTCACTCATCTAATATAACGGAAAATGTTTGATTCCACATCTAATCTTGCAAATTCTTGGAGAATATTTTCATGCACCTTACTTCCACAACTGGTGTGCATGCATCATAATGATTATCATCTTAGCAAGCCATGGCAAGAGGTTATTCCTAAACCTTTGAACTGAAATAAGCATCTAAAACCTTTGAGGGAGAGGTTTAAAACAGTGAAACTAATTCACAGATACAAACATAATTAATCTACTTTTTTTCCAAACCCTATAGGCATCTCTCTCATTCTTAGATTGTATACTACCAACCTACTCTTACATTTAACTTTTAAATTTCTGTCCACCGACAAAAGGAAACAACCCCAAGCTTCAATCTGGAGGAAAAAAAAAACAAAAACACCATCACATTTTCCTTATTTCCTGTCAGTGCATGAGTATTAACTTACTTTCTTTGGCCCTTCATGTGGGAGAACAGAAGGTGGCTATTGTTTCATGTTCATTTCTGAACAAGTCAGCGGCAAATCATGTCCCTAGCAGATTAACACTACTTCAGTTTTAGGCTGGGACAGCTAAGGCCACAAGTAGTATTAGAGGCTGTACAGCAGTGGTTCTCAAGCTTCTTGGATATGAGGAACTGATACGTTTTACAGCAGAAGTGCAAACATCATCTGATAGCAGATTTATCAAACTTTTTTTCCCATGTGTACTTTAACAGTAGTCTTTATGCTACTGCAGATTTCTGGCTGAGAACTGCTCTGCTGTGCTGGTTAACTACTTGGGAAATACAATGTGATTTTTAACAGGTAACATTTGTAAAATGCAGGACTTCCTGTCATCTTGTATTACTTGATAAAACTCCTTACTTTGTATGAGACACGTATCAGGCATTAATTTTACCGGCCTACAAAAAACTCCCATGAGAACAGCATGCAACTAATCTGTGTGCGCACAGCAAATCTGTGTTGCGTACACTCTCACGCGCTGCCATGAGAAACTCATTCCACATACTCAAATGACTTGTTCAGGGCTGCCTTTCAACATTTACTAAGGTCAGGTGGTCACTTCTAAACCTGGTTCACAAGGGATCCATAGATTTCTGCCTCTGTGAATGCTGAACCCACCTGTTCCCCAAATGTAGACCAATACATACAGTTCCCCAACAGCATCCTTTATGAAGTGAAGACCTCACAGCATTTCGGTTTGCAGAGAACAACAAAGAGCAGCACATAAGGACTGCCACTCTAAGTTCTTCACAAGGATGAAGACTGTAACTCCTCATGCATTAAACAGCAGCAGACTGTATCACTTGGATTACCAAAGCACAGATCCTTCTTTGCTTCAGAATCATTCTGTTTATTTTTTGCCATAAATAGTTTTCCCAACTGCTGAAGTGTTTTTCTGGACTAGGAAGGTCCATGTGACAGTAAAACCACTTTACACGTGTAGAATGTATTCAAAGACAGAAGTTAGGCACGTTTGGACGTGGCACTTGGTGCCATGGTCTAGTCTTGAGGTCTGTGGTAATGGGTTGGACTTGATGATCTTTGAGGTCTCTTCCAACCTTGCTTATACTGTGATACTGTGATACTGTGATAATCATCTCAAGTTAGATTATACAACCAGGTCAAGGTCAAGCTTTTCAAAGTATCTATTCACTTTTTAAAACTGACTTGAGACTCTCTTTAACCAAGTCTCCTTTTCAGAAAAGTGGTAAGCCCAGTAGTTCTGAAGATGTTAGCTGCCAAGTCAAAATTACTATCTGTTTTTGTAGTGTTCGACCATGTAGAGAAATACAATGTGACACTCATGGTAAACAGCAGACAGGAGGTTGAAAAGAAACAGGGATATATGATTATCTGTTCCTTTACAATTCTATTCCAGTGCATTGAGAATAGTTAATCATATATTGATCAGCTGTTTTACAGAATATCTATAGAGGCAAACTTACTCATTTGCCAGTTCTGTCCTGAAGACACCACTAAACACAGTGTTTTGAATGAAACTTTTGGTTCAAAAAATATCTCTGAATCTCTAGCTCCATTCTTCTGCCCTGTTTTTGTTCACAACCTGCCTTATGAATTCACTGTTAGCCACAGTCAGAGAGTGCACAGGAAGCTAGACAGATCTTTCACCAAACTTAGTCTAGCCAGTTTACATACTTTTGACCTTAAAAGCTAAATACACCTATGTATGTAGCATAGGTAAGGATCAGAGATCTTTGAACCACTGTAAAAAGCCCTGATTTTACCTTCCTGTAATAGGTATAATTTAACAGTCTTTATATACTCCATCAGCACAGAAGATAAAACAAAATGGACAATAAGAAATGTTAAAAAATGCTTCGGGGGTATTCCAAAGATCTGATAACTAAGCAAATGATTGGCACTCAAGAAGCAACTTCACATAGAAGTTACTTCTAAGAGCACATATAGGTCTCGCAGGCTTAGTGTGAAGGACTCTTAATTTGCATTTAGTTTATGCAAGCAGGCAACTCAGATACTGGAATTAAAAGCAATGCAATTTAAACAACAGTATGATCATACAGTCTAGCATTGCTTCCTGAGTAGGATGCACCAAGACAAATCTTATGTCTGAGTTCTAAGAAAACACTATTCTTTAAAAATCAGCTTTTTCATAGATTAAAGTTGGGGAGTGGAGGGGAGCTTTGGGTTGGGACTTTTTTGTTTGTTTATTTTTTTAACTACATGCCTACACTGGAGAAGTGAAGGCCTATTTTAAACTAAAGAATAAAAAAAAAATGTAAAATTGAGACTAGGAAGATGATTTCATAATGATTAAATAATAATACAGCAAAATAACAATCTCCTGTCCTGGTTAAATTAAAAGAACAATTAAGTACAGAATATTTTCCATTCATTTCAGTGGACTTTGAATCTCACAGCTGCAGGCTTTTTCGCCCAGATATACCTCACCCAACTTTCCACACCTACGTTACAGATGTCCACACATGTGTGCTAGAAATTGTTATTTTCGGGACATGATTTACCTGACCTATTTTTGTCTCCAGAAAGACAAAGTGAACTGCATTAAGGAATTTCCTATTTCTCTCCATCAACTATAAAGGGAAATCAAGCTGAACGGCTTAAGTGTATTGATCTGTCCTACTGAGATCCGTATTTGGACAGATGAAATTCACCCTTCATCTTCTTCAGATACCCCTGAAATGAATATAAACTCTACCATTACACCAAATGCTCACCATCCCAGTATAACAGACTTTATTTCTACTGGAAGTTAAATCTCAGAAAGGAGTGCAATGTAAAGCCCATAATCAACTGCCTTGAGCACGTTTAAATGTTAATATAAATTAATTATAGGATGTAGTATTAATGGTTGCCCACTATACCAGTTAAATGAAGTGACTGACAAGCATTCACTTAAGAACAGAGAAATGCAGGAAGCTGTATTGATTCACATGTTAGCTTTGCAACTGGTGACCCCAGAAAAAAAAATTAAAACAAAGGGCAGCTGCAAATTACCACAGGAAAAGCAAAGTAATCCCATCACCCCACCAGTCAAACAATTTTACAGACATCAGAAGGCACCATAACACATACAGGTAATATTTTTAATTGAGTGCAGTATAAGGAGAATAATGGCTACCCATATTCAGTCTAAACATTATTATCAAAAGGGGCTTAGCATTTTAAAATAAGTTATTTAAGAAAGGGTTACTGTTTTAATCAAAGGCTGTTTCCAATTATAAAGTTTTAAATTAAGATTAGCAAGGCTAATTCAAGTTGCAATTTGGTTCCTTTAGTTAGCAAATGTCTATTAAAACTGAACAATTAAGGTTAAATGGGTTGAAGCATTTAAAGCACTCCCTCCTGCTTCAAATGCTATAATAGAAAACACCATGTCAGTGACTAATTCAGACCAGAAGATGTGTATTTCCCTTATGTTTTATACTTCCTTGTTGATCATAAAGTTCACTAAAGAAGGATCCACTGGCAAACTAGATTTTCAGTGGAACATAACACTGTTTTATGTTTTTATGATACAACTTAACCTGCATAATTATAAAAACAAAATATAAAATACAAATCCTGTAATTTTATAAATACAGTATAAAGTTTGCTCCTGTAATGGCTTTTCTCCATTAATTTTATATAGTGCACTAATAAAAGTATGCAGTAAACTTCCCAGTAGCATATTTCTCCCTTCTGACAGGTGTCCTCATACTTGGCATATAGGCCTTAAGTTGAGTGTGGGTTAACACAGTCCTCTCCCCACGCAGATGGAAGGGTTGAGATAAGAATTTTATGGAAATGATGCAACACTCAGTTACCTGAGCCTATTTGCAGAAAAGCACAGCAAAACAGCAGCAGAAGCAAGCAAATTTCACAACTGCCGACTCACAGCCCAGACAGCCCCAAACCAGAAATGAACGCAGCAACTGCGAGAGGAAGCCTCTCCTGTTACAAGCTGAACTTCAAGTCCCATGATACTTTGCTCCAGCCAGCACTTTCTTTTTCAATCTCGCATGATGGCAGCATGGTGTTACCAGCAGCCGATTCAACTCAACCCATAACAACTTCTGACAGGTAAAGGCAGAAATATACTACAAATTGTGCCACTTACAAATTCTCACCCCATCTTCCACTTTCTACTTTCACAGCTTTTTCAAAGACTGAAATTCTTCATGTTTGACCTTATCTTTGGGATCCTATTATTTTAGCAAGTTCAAAGAAAATCAGCTAAGCAAGGTTGAGACTTGTATTTCTGAAGGCATGACACACACAGATACTCCTGCCCAGCTGTAGCAGAGTAGGACCCTCTGTTAAGCCTCATGCCCAAACAGCGAATATGTTTTCTGGTTTCTTCAAAACTACCCACTACAACAGAAATCTGTGCAAACAGGATCATTCAAGTGGGTTCACAATTACAAACACTAGGACTTTCCTCATTGAAAGGCAACATTAAAAGAAAGAGGTTACTCTTTCTAGAAAGCATCCCTTTCTAGCCTACATCTCTTGAGTCCAGTCTCTTGCTTACTCAGGCAGCTGTGTCATGTAATCCTACTCAGGATAAGGATATTGTCTTCCCATTTCAGATTATACTACGGCAACTGCCTGATACCTTCTATATAGATCACCAAAATAGTTGTCTTAAAACCTTCTAAAAATTACCACCAGTGCCTAATAATAACATAAATATTAATGGTAATGACTAAAAGCCTTTAGTACAGGAACATATTGTACTAAATCTGTTTTACTCAGATTACTCAGATACAGGCTAACATTTGAATTTACAAGCTGGAATTCCTCGGGGTACTTAAATATAACGAAATACTGCAGTGAAGGAAAAGAAGGTACATGGGCACACATATAGATATTCATGTATACATATGCACATATATTGTGCAACAAAGTCCAGTCAAAGCAGATGGAAACGTATATTGGAAACTTTTATATTCACTCGAAGTGAACTGTCAATAAGCTATTCTAGAAAACAGATTAAGTTGCTGCTGCTGTCCTGAATTGTGTGCATCCCCTACTCAGAACAAAGGCTAAAGCAACAGAACCTCCTGATACAATCAATTAATTTTTTTTTAAAAAATAATGCAGTTCTTACATTTCCCTTAAAAAGCAGAAATTTCTAAATGAAGTCTGACTTTGGTGCTTGTAGTTAGATAAAAACAAAGGCATGTCTCCAAGCCACAATTCTTAGGGAATCCTTTTCCAGGAAAGTTTAGCAAACATAAACGTGCAAAAAGAATAAAGGCACAACTCTACTTAGCAAAGACCCTGCCAACTCTAGAGGTGTAAAGTGAGATATCAAATTCCTCCTATACACATGCTGTCAAAAAAAATTGGATATGGATTTCCTATGCTTTCCATTTAGCAAAGTAGATATCCACTAATTTCAAGATTTTTTTCACTGAATGTTTTGGATGTAGCCTCTGTTTCCAGCAAGGAAATCAGAACAACGGCATTTCAGCTTCCCTCTGACAATCACAACCATGCACAGCAGTACTATTTTCTGTACTATTTTCAGCAATGACAATATGCCCAACAAACAACTCCTGCAGAGGTTCCCATTCTCTGGTCTCTGAAGCACTTTCTGCAGCAACATTCCAAATTCCAAACACTTGTAGTCACCAAATTGGGATTATGCATAATTTCTTTTTGTTTTGTTTTTCTTCCCAGCTAAATTTTTAATGTTCTATGAGCATGGTGCCTCATTAAACTTATGGACTGACAGAGGTTCACACAGACTAAGGTATGGGAACAACGGTGTGCAGAGTTCTGCAATCTCAAACAGAGTAAATGAAAATAGGCTTTTATATTCTCATTTGCTTAACAAATTGATTATGGGAATCACAATGATCTATTTTATATTTTATCCTTTTTATATTTATGATTCTGCCTACGGTAAAACATCATGAACAGTTGTGAAAGCATAGTTCTGAATTTGATATGTTATCTATGAGGCTTACAGCACCAAACTTATCACATGTTAAGCACTAAATTCATACATCTAAAGCACCTGCAAGATGAAAGTCTTATATCAGCTTATTAATAGATAAAGATTATTATTTTTTTTCCATTCCTTGGTCACTGAAGGAAAAACTGTGACCTTCTACAGCACCAGAGAAGGAACACGGTAAAGTAATACAAGACATTATCTTCAATTTAATAAGCTAAAGGGCAACAAATTAAAGGGCAACAGCTAACTACTTCTTAAGATTAAGCTTCTTAAGCTCATGTATTCCAATGAATCACAGAATGCCAGGTTGAAAGGTCCCCCAAGGATCATCTGGTCCAACATTTCTAGGTAATAGTATAGTTTAGACAAGATGGCCCAGCACCCTGTCAAGCTGAGTCTTAAAACTGACCAGTGTAGGAGAATCCACAACTTTTCTTAGGAAATTATTCCAATGTCTAACTGCTCTCACTGTGAAAATTTTTCTTCTCGATTCTAATTTGAATCTCCCTAGGAGTAACTTGTACCCATTGCCTCTTGTCTTTCCCATGTGACTCGTTGTAAAAAGGGAAGTCTCCATCGACCTGGTAGCCACCCTTTATGTACTGGTCCATAGTAATAGGTCTCTCGTAAGCCTTTTCTTCCCAAGGCTGAACAAATGAAGTTTTCTCAGCCTTTTCTCATGTGGCAGGGCTTACATTCCTCTGATCATTCTTGTGGTCCTTCCCTGGACACTTTCCAGCCTGTCTGCATCTTTTTTGTACAGCAGGGATCACAACTGCACACAGTGCTCCAGCTGTGGCCTGACTAATGCTGAGTGCAACAATGGCTCTGCTGGTAATGCCCTTGTTGATACACCTGGTTGGCCTTCCTTGCTGCTGCAGCACACTGTTCACTCAACACTGAGCTTGTTATGCACCGAGACTCCTGGGTCCCTTTCCACAGCACTGCTCTCTAGCCAGGTGGATCTCAGTCTTAGCTGCACTCCTGGGTTATGTATTCCCAGGTGCAAGACCCTACATTTCTCCCCATAGAAATTCATAAGATTCTTGCTAGCCCACTCATACAGCCTGTCCATGTCTTCCTGGAGGATGACTCTCCCTCCTGGAATGTCAACCTCCCCACTCATTTTGGTGTTGTATGCAAACTTTATCATGGTGCTTTTGATCCCAACATCCAGATCACTTATGAAGATATGAAACAGCATTGGGGCCCTGTGGTACCCCACTTGTGACTGGCTGCCAGGCTGAGAAAGAACTATTTGCTACCACCCTCGAGGTAAGCATATCAGACAGTTTCCCACCCACTGCACAGACCACCTGTCTAGACCATATCAAGGCATTTGAACAAAACAACTCTTCAAACTGTAATGTAAAGTATCTTGCATACATACATAGAAAAGCCTTGAAATTTCCAGGGGACTTGTCTAACCCTATCTTTGGTTTCTTGTAACTGCTAATATTTATGAACTAACTAGAATATTTCATGCAAGGTATTTGCTTTAAAACAAAGGTGATGGGGTTTTTTTTCAGATGAAACTACATTTTAAAACAAAGAAAAAAAACCAAACAAACAAAACATTGAACATTGTTGGGTTTTTTTCCCTAAAGTGATTATATGGAAAATTCATTGTTTTACTATGTTTAAAAAACAAAATCTCACCCAATCACTTGGACAGCCTCTATACTCTAGTTCATTGCCCTTTCAGTGTAGAACCAATTATAGAGCCAAGTGTAATCACTTGCTTTTTCTTCCTCTTTCTGGGGATTATTTCAGCAACATTTTTCACAATATAGCCCCACATAACACCTCCTGTAAAATAAAAGAGTATGATCAAGCAAACAGGAACCTCTCAAACTGATGGATGGAAAGCTACCCATCAGAAAAGGACCTGGGGATGATGGTGAACATGAGCCAGCAGTGTGCTCAGGTGGCCAAGAAGGCAAACAGCATCCTGGCCTAGGTCAGGAATAGTGTGGCCAGTAGGAGTAGGGAAGTGATCACACCTCTGTACTTGCCACTGTTGAGGCCACACTTCAAATACTGTGTTCAGTTTTGGGCCCTGCACTCCAAGGACACTGAGTTGCTGGAAGAACACATATTTTGGTAGTGAGATGGACAGACATTAAGACAGTCCTCATATTCAAAGACATGGCTGACAAACAACGTCCAACACACCATGCAAAGATGTCTTCCCAGTCAGCCACTTGCGGAAAGAGCCAAGGGTGTACAGGGGTGGAAACAGCAGGAAATGGAAATGTGCTGAAGAACATGTGGGCTCTGAGTTAGTGAGAAGGGGCAGAAAAGAGGTGGAGAAAAAGGAAGAAAAAGGGAAAACTTGGGGGAGAGCTGGCAGGAACCATTTCGACTCAAAGACAGAACTCAAGGGAAAGTACCAGTAAGAGGTCCTCAGAGCTTGCAGCTACCAGCTATCCAGTCCCAGAGGTCTTGCTGTGGGACGCTGACTCTCAGAATAATCTTGCCGTAGTTGCAATAAGACACTGAGAGAACAAAGGAAGGAAAACTGACTGAAAAAGAAGCAGGTGAAATTAGCCTAGGAGAGGACAAACGAAAGAGAAATAAGATTTACAGTAGAGAAATGACAAGATTAGGAGACAGATGAGTATCAGAATACACAAGACAACATGATAAAGTATCATAATATCTCTGAAGGAAAGAGAACTGCTGGGAAAACAAGGGAAATAGGACAGTGTTTGGCAGATGTATAAAGAATGAAGACAAAAGAAGGACAGACTCATACATATTGATCTTAGTACATTCCATTTATGCTCCTTCATCTTATGATAATTGTTCTGGCAGATCATTTACAATGTGTATTTGGGGGAAAGGAAAAGTTCCTTCCAAATACCAAGTTTTTATCACTGCAGGAGGTCACCCTGGGTTTTATTTATTTACAAGTTCAGTGAGTACCCATAGACCATCCAGCGGTAAGGATCTTATCAACTGTTTGGAAAAGTGTCCTTGGAAAAAAAATCCGTATTCTTTCCAATTTGAGAATTAATATGTAATGCTTCCAAAGGATTTCTAGCAGTATGGTATTTGTTTATTCAAAATATAATGCTGTTTGTATCCAAGCAGCATTTCTGGAGGGGAAAAAAAGGAGGAAAAAAAAATGTTGGAGAAAATACTCTTTTTTTCTAAGAAAAAATGGAAGATTTCCAAACTGGAACACCAGGGGAGCTGTTCACTGAAGCAGCATTATGGGCTGCCAGAAAGTATCTCTGAGAGGTAACAGAGATTAGAGAGCAAAAAGGAGGGAAGAAAACAATATAGAGTGTGATAATGCAAGCAGTTAAATGAGTTGTGTTATCCCAACTAAGGGACATTTTGGTTTCACTGGATACACTGAGTAAAAAAAAAAAAAAAAAGGTCAGAAAAATAAAGCAATCTGAAAGAAATGCATAAATAAATGAATAAACAAACAAACAAACAAACAAACTTACTTTAGGCTCAACCTTGAAAAAAACAAAAGCCCTATTCAAGGAACAGAAGAAGCATGGAGGGAAAAGTTATCATAAGCTGTTAATTCACTGATACTCTAACAAAATTATGGTTTACTACAGCATGTTCTTGAAAGTATTTTGTTCCTTGCTACTTCTTCTCCATCCCTGAGGAAATTCCATTCCCTGAATTAATTCAGAAGATTGGCAAGGTGGAAATTGAGTATTAAATCATAGAATAGAATCATAGAATCAATCAGGTTGGAAGAGACCTCCAAGATGATCCAGACCGACCTATCACCCAGCCCTATCCAATCAACTAGACCATGGCACTAAGTGCTGCATCCAGTCTTTTCTTGAACACCTCCAGGGATGGTGACTCCACCACCTCCCTAGACAGCCCACTCAAATGGCAAATCAATCTCTCTGTGAAGAACTTCCTCCTGTCCTCTTGTTCTGTTGCTGGTTGCCTGGGAGAAGAGACCGACCCCCACCTGGATACAACCTCCTTTCAGGTAGTTGTAGACAGCAATGAGGTCACCCCTAAGCCTCCTCTTCTCCAGGCTAAATAACCACAAATGGTATCAGACATTTAAAAAAACAATCTAAAAAAAAATTTAAAAGCACATATATAGAAGGCCTCAGAATTGGATTCTAGGAAACAATTTTATCAGCCTAAACCAAAAAAGATTCATCAAGTTACCCAATCAAATGAGGAGATTTACTAAGAGGGAGAAAAAATACAATACAATAAAAATCTACTCACTCATACCAAAGAAGCTAGTTTATATTCACCCTTTCCCAGTTTTTGACAGGATTTATCACTTTGTTCTTGAAGCTGCTTCCACTGAAATCAACATAATGGCTTACTCAGAGTAATGCTATAATCCATGTGAATAAAACTGGGAATGATGATTTGACACCGAAATACAAATCACCACAAAATTGGTAGGTGGCAGAGTAATCTCTTCCTCTGTGCTCAGATGGGCTACTGCAAGTCAATGGGACAAAACCAGCATCACAGACTTGTAGCAACAGATCCTGTCCAGAACACAGCCAGTATGGGAGGGTGACATGAAGTTCAACACATGACATCAATGTAATCTCTTAAGGTACTGTAACTGTAAAATTAGAAAGCACAACACGTTTAAGTACCTCATATTCACTTCAGACTTCAAGATTGCGGGACCACCAGTTCAAAAGTAATGGGATCAGTGTCAAAGCCTCAAGCAGTAAATTGAGATTGAGTCATGAAATAGTTATACAGAAAACAGCAAAATCAGAATGAGGATACAAACAAATGACAGAGTAATATTTAAGGAAAATGTTCACACTTCATCTTTCCGCAGCTTTTCAGAACTTTGTGGTGTTTTCAGGGGGGAAAAAAACCTCAACACACCAACACAGAGCTATTCAGAAAATCCTTTGTTCCCCTGACAGGTACGTAGTTGGATATTAATAGTTGATATTATTAGTGGATTTGACCAAACCAACTTCCCAGAGCACTCTCTTGCAAGAAATGACAATAAGACTATGGAGATACTGGTAATATTCAGCCTGAGATGAGTCAATATTTGCAAGATCCCAGAGGATGACCCTTCCCCTGAGGGAATGAATTCACCTTCTATTGTAATTAGAAGAATCGTCAATCAGAAAAAAGTCACTTAAGATGCCTTTTTCAGTAGCATTATTTTCTCAGCAGTGAGACAGACCACACAAGCCTGAGCTCAGAGTTATGCAAGGTCAAGATGCCCAAGTTTCAGAAACCAACACCTAACAGTGTTCATTTACTCTACACAACATCATTGATAAAGATGGTCCACTTAAGAAAAAATTGCTGAGAGTGGATTGATAGGACACCACAGAGCCCTTAAAAAGGGACTGTTCCATTTAAAAGACATCCAGGTGCCCTGTCCTTAATTATCCCTGCAGACAAGAGGAGGCTTCAGTGCAAGACACTGGACCAGAAGCTGAGAAATGAGAACTCTGAAATTCCCTATGCTGCTGAGCACATTTTTCAAGAGCTGATGTGGAAGAGAAAGAATTGTTATTGCTCAAATGAAAGCAACGAGGAGATAAGATTTTCTGTATGTATTTCCAATTACTAAGAGTTATTTAATAAGAGTTAAATGCAGCTGTAACAATAATAAGTGGGTAATAATAAACAATAATAAGGGGCATCACTGCAGCTGCAGCATAAAAGCAGAATTGCATGTGACAGAATCAGTCTGAAACATTTGCCAAAGCAAGAAATCCACTATCCTGTTGTTTTCACAAAAATAAAACTCCTAATTTAGAAAAGGGCTTTTAGTTAACAGTTAAGAGGTGATCTGTATGATACTCTCTGCTTTTCTGTCAGCAGCAACAGACTGTGAGAGATGAAGCAAATCACCACAGAACGTCAATGAAAATAACTAAATCTAGATATATCAATGCAAGCATTTTTCCAGATACCATATCACCAAGTATTTCCATTCACTGTACACAGACAAGTGTTAGGAACCATGACAAAAGTCTTAGTGAGCAGCACGTCAGTCTCATATTAGAAGATAGACTGTTTGGGTATATATTTCCAAGAAGCTTCCTTCAGCCAAGTGGTCCTTAGATGAGCACTGGGGTTCAGAAAGGACAATTAGCCTGTGTTTCCAAGGGATGTATAGAGAATATAAACTGTGTGGAGCTGAATATAGCTGTGATTGAGACAAAAGTGGTTTATCTTATTTTTTAAACCCAGTGAGGTGCTATCACTGGCATAATGAAGAATAACAGCTCCCTTTACAGATTACTATGACCACCTGCCTGGTTATCTGTGATGATTATTTCCATTAGGAAAAGGACTGCAAGTACATCAAAATATGATAGCACAATCATCATTCTGATAGCAAACATGTCCAGAATGAGCAGAAACCTGAAGAGCACTTTCTCAAGGCAGACTTTTCCAAGACACTTTACCATGGTCTGTGCATGCTGTCTTCAGTAAGAAGTCCATCAACAGTATCATGAAGGTTCACAGCTAGGGAAAAACCCCACAAAGTACAGCTGAAAGTTGTGAGCATTTTTCTTCTGTACAAAAACTTCAAGTAATATGACAATAATGGTATGAAACCAGTTACTATAAGAACTGATGAATAGTTATGCAATGACTATGAAAGACAGTAGGGGAAAAAAACTCAAACAAACAAAAAAACCCAAAACACACTAAGAGAAAAATCTTAATATGGGAAAGCTCAGAGTTTTGCAATCCAGAAGCAACAGGTCCCAGTTTAACTAGGTTTTAGAGATAACCCCCTTCATAAACTGTTCAATGACAGACTACCCTACAATAGTAAATACACATTGGCTCCAGGGACAAAGGAGTCCCTGTCAAGGCCTAGGGAACCTCAAGACTTGGAATCCTTTAGAACCCTACGGAATTTCCATTGCTTTGACACAATCTTCCAACTAACAATTTTATTGAGATACCAACCTGTGGGGCAAACGTAAAATCAATGTAAAGAAGGTAAAGAGAAAGACCTAGGGAGCAGGAAAGAGTGCCTGCAGTTGAATGCAGGGCACTATGTTTGAGATATTAACTAAAATCACAACAGGGATGATTTTCCAGGTAGTAGTAGGTCTGTCGTGGCAACTGTAACAGTTAGCAATAAATAAACTTTGTGTGTTGAATAGAAATGGACAATTGAAAGCAATTTTTTTTTTTTTTAAGATTACCTTGACTGAACACATTTTTCTGTCTCATGAAAACACTAGGTAAAGAATTTGTGGTCAAAGGACATTGGTATACTATGTGACACAGGGAAATACCATCATGGTAATGCTGAACATATAGTTGGGCAAAGCTTAGTAGATAGCTGTTTGAAGAATAAAGGTGAATTGAAATCTACAGAGATAATCGGCAATCAGCAGACAGGATGCAGAAAGAACAGCTCTTCCATCTGGAGAAACATTTGTGCTGTGCAGAAAGAAATACATCATCTGGTTCAGGCAAGCTTACCCAGCAAAAGAGAAAGAAAAAAGGCAGGGTAGATCTGTGAACTAAGAAGTTATTTCCAATCCTCAGAAACTCAGGAGAAATCCAGTCCAAAAGACATTTTGAGAGAAAAGTAAAGTTCAGGAAAAAAATTCCTGCTCAAGGATTTAAACAGACTGTCAAGAAAATGTTTCATTTCAGTACGCTTGCTGCTAGAGCTCTCCACATGTCATTAAAAGAATATCTCTGTCTTAGGTATTTCTCCCCATCCTTTAGGTTAGAGCAGCAAAATAGGCATAAAATCTTGCACAAGTACCTGAGCTTCATATTTCCTGCATTAGCTGGAAGATACATTATTTTAAAGAATTACTCTTCTCTCGTGTTGTTTTTGTTTGTTTGTTTGTTTAAGTAAAAAGAATATTAAAAAAATACACAAGAGCACACAAAATAGATATTCACATTCTGGAAGTATTTGTAGAAGTATGTGCTCCATTGCTTTTATAAAATGTAACAGCATTCAAGTTATGTTAATTCCCACGTTCTGTTTCTAAAAATGGATTTTAGATGAATGAAAGCACTATTTAAAAGCAATGTTTAAAGTAAATTAAATGCAGACCTTTATAAATTCATTGCAATGCCTCAGTAAAAACTAAATTGGCAGCTCACTAAACCTGGTTAGAATAAATTTGATCATATTTTTAAGCTCACTGCACTATTGGAATTCTTCTTGTCTAGGAAAATCTGGCTGTATCTGAGAGCCTCCACTACAAGAGACTTAGTGATGCTATAGTTAATGTTCTTAAGACTTGAAGCAATACAGGTAGTTTGTGACAAACTTAGGAGGCACATTATTTGTAGAAAAGACATCCTTTTCTCATCAGTAACTAGTTTCAGTGATCTAAAAGGTAGAAAAACTCAGTTATAAACACTTACAATCATTTAGTGACCCAGCTTTGATTTTGGCACAATGAAAACTGTTTGGTGCATTTAATATTTGTTATTATAAGAATAGTCACTTCTATCTAAAAATTTAATTTCATTTAAAAGCCTAATTACAGGTGTCTTCTTGTGACAGTATGTTAAATGCCAACATACATATCAATACTATTAGTCTGTTTATGTCTGTATATTTTGAATACTTGATCTCAGGATGCAAAATAAACGCAGTCTATGTGAACAGCAGACCTGAGGCAGACCTTAAGCTCTGCCACTGTCTTGTTTGACCCTTCCTTCACCTCTATTGTGAAGAACATACTTACTGTCTGCCTGCTTCTGAAGTAACAAAGTAACAAAGTTTCAAAGTGTTTTAGGATCAACTTAAGAGGTACTAAATAAGCTCCAGAAAGGAAGCATACAAAATGTCTTAAGTTTTCTGCTTATCCCAAAGTTTTATATTAATTACAAATTTAAGACCTAGAGTTGATGCAAGACCTTTAGAACTGTTACTGTAGCATCACCCATAGTAAATACATGGTTGACAAACTTTACATTTACCTAATGCTGAACAGTTAACATCCACACAGGCTGTCTTGCAGTCTGCCTCAGCTTACTTTACTTATCAAGCTTGTCAGACACTAAATTCCATCACATAAAGTTTGACACCAGCCATAGAAACTACATGATTCTGTACATCATTCCACAGTGAAATCTGATTTTATACCACTTACTGGGCTCTCTTTATTACTAATCCAAGGTAAGTCAGGCAAAGAGAAATGTGCCTAAAATAAGCATGAGTATTAGCCAGGTCTACCATTAAACAGAGCTGAAAACAGCTAAAATATAAGTAGTTAAAGCCTAAGGAAACTTTTGATGTGGAAAACCAATACAAGAAGTATAAATTCTGAGAATTCTTTAACCTCCACAGCTGTGGCCTTGAGTACAGTTTCTCTGCACAGATTTCTTTCCCTGGAAGGGATGAATAGAGGAAAAAGTGGTGCTGAAAGATTATTCTGTTTGCAAGAAAGAAAATCCGGCTTCCAAATGAATAGCAGCTCAGAGACGCTAGAGTACCAATAGGTGGACAGTAGGAATTTGTCTCTGTCAATTTCAGTTCAAGACAGAAAAATATGACAACCACAAAAATTCTTTATGACGGCACTTGAACAAACACTTTGGAAGTCCATGGGGAATAATATGTGGTTTCACATTTTTGTAGACTTCAGCAAAGTCATTTCTAGATCTTTAATCTTTTTAATGGACTGGCCATACACATTTTGAAAAAGTTTCAGTCTGTTGTAGAAAGGGAGAGAATTGTAAGGAGAATTATTGTAGTTGCTAAGCATCTACCAGTAGAAGGGAAAAAAAATTAAAATTGCGTATCTAATTTGTAAGACAATCTGCTGTGATTACAATTTTTTTTTTTAAAATTTTTTTTTTTTAACCAGAGAACAATGTCTCCGCTGAGGTTCAAT
The DNA here is from genome assembly GCA_013399055.1 of Ramphastos sulfuratus. Classification (NCBI taxonomy): domain Eukaryota; kingdom Metazoa; phylum Chordata; class Aves; order Piciformes; family Ramphastidae; genus Ramphastos; species Ramphastos sulfuratus. The sequence goes on along the minus strand of WBNM01021434.1, from coordinate 56,192 downwards.
AGACAAGATGGAGCTCATAAAATCTGAAATATGACCATACACAGCGCCTAATAAAAGTGCTACCTCTTTTTCAGTTGCAAGGATTTATGTAGGGACATGCAGAAGTAAAACAACTTTTTTATGCTAAGTACAATAATTTGAAATGCTTCCTTTCAAAACTGTGTTCCAGACTCAAAAATTTATGACTGACACACGCACAGTGTCAAAGAGAAACAAGCTCCAGTGTCCTGTTCCCGCTGGGACAGAAAAACACCTACTGTAACTGGCCAAGGAGGAATGAGTTTGTCCCCGGGTGAGAAGGGTGACGATAAATCCCACGTTAGCAGGGCGGAAGGTGCAAGCATCCCTGTGACTCTAAGGGACCCGAGAAGGGCGACGGGGTCAGGGTGTGGAGGCCGCCGGCTAGGAGGCGGCGGGCGCGGCCCCGCGGCTGAGGCGGAGGCAGGCAGTCCCGGCTGTCGGGAGCTCCGCTGGCTAGTCTAGCTGCGGGAGAAGTGAGGCCTCCCCGGACGCATGCAGCCGGCCACCCGCAGGCACGGTTACTCCCGGCGGCCAGCCCTCTATCGTCCGCTGCCAGGGGGCGGGTCCATGTGCTCGAGCTGCAGACGGCAGCGGGCCCGGCCCGGCCAGCGACGAGCTGTAGCTGACCCCGGAGTCGGCTAAGTGGGGAATGCCTCTCTCTCTCTTTTTTTTTTTTTTTTTTTTTTTCCCCTGTTACACTTTTGATTTTTAGAGTAGGCTGAAGGGCCCGATGGTTGCGGTGCCGGACAATTAGCCAAAGCAGCGGGGGGATGCTTGCCAATAAATACCGAGATTTGAGGTTAAGCAGCTGTAAATCTGCATTAATCGTTTCAGGAATTCAGCTATTTACAAAAGCTTTTAAAGAGCAAACAAATAAGAGGAGGCAGGGGAGGAGTCGAGCTGTCCGTACCTTCACATTGTTTCCCTTCGCCTTTATAGCCCGGCTTGCAGATGCATTTGTAGGATTTTGGCGTGTTTTGACAAATTGCATCGATGTGACAGTCATCCGTAGCTTCTGCACATTCGTCAACATCTGGAAACACAGAACGAAGGCAGATAAGAAGGGAGACCTGAGATACAGAAAACCTTCAAACCCAGTTTGCTTGTCTGTCTTTCAAGTGTCGCCCTGAAAATGGGAACATCTAAGTTTAGGTAACTGAACAAAACCAACGTGTTACTCTTCCGAAGTAGCTTGTAAGCGCTGCTGCACCGAGCTAGAGGGACTCGGTCCCAGGTTACTGCATTAGGAAACCATTAGGCATGTAAGAAATCAACATCTGCTCTAACCCGTCTGGACCCGTGAAACAACGACCTAAAAGAGGAGAAAAAGCCTATTTGCATGTTCTAGCAAAGAGATCTTCTTGATTTAGAAAGATAGACCCTAGTTTAAATAAACTGTGCTGGTGATGGAATGAGAAAAAGAAATATTTGAACAGCAAAACCACATTAATCCTTTTTATTAAGAGGCTAAATAAATAAATGGAAGCTAGCATGGAGAAAAGCAACCTGCAATAAACATCATCCATACAGACTAAAACGCATTTGGAAAGAAAAGGTCGTAGTATTGGAGGGGGGGGGGTGTGTGTGCCTTACTTGTGAGCTAGACTCTGAAAAGGGGAACCCAGACGGCTTTTCTTGTTTTCAGGGTAGGAAGCCTTTACAAACATTTCAGTGACGGGCATTCGTTTGCTCCCTCGGCTTTAAAGAGGATGGGGGAGGGACGAGGATGAGAGAGAGTCGAGATTTGGTAGTCGTGAGAATGTTAATGAAGTGAATATAGGAGGGGAAAAAAAAAAAAAAAAAGAAAAAAAGAAAAGGAAAAGAAAAGAAAAGAAAAGAAAAGAAAAGAAAAGAAAAGAAAAGAAAAAAGAAAAGAAAAGAAAAGAAAAGAAAAAGAAAAGAAAAGAAAAGAAAAGAGAAAAGAAAAGAAAAGAAAAGAAAAGAAAAGAAAAGAAAAGAAAAGAAAAGAAAAGAAAAGGAAAAAGAAAAAAGCTTTGACCTGCTCAGGGATGGGGTGTGCAGTTAACATGGGAAAATGTAAAGCTGCGCTTAACCTGCCCTGACCCCTAGACGGTCCCCAGCCACCTTGTCACCCGCAGCGAAGGGCTGCGGCGAGGTTGGTGCTGCCCCGTAGAGTCCGCCGCTGGCAGCCGCGGCCGTAACACACCTCAGGTAGGTTTTTCCTCATGCCAGAGCCACATCTGGGGTTCCCGGGAGGAGGCAGTTTAGCAGACGAGTAGCAACTAGAAAAGCTGCACAGAGTGTGTGTCCCGTCCTGTCCCGTCCGTCCGTCCGTCCGTCCGTCCCCCCGTACCCGTACCCGTCCCCCTCCCCGTACCTCCACCCCTTTTATTTCTAGCAAATATAGACAAGGGTTTTGTGGCGAGACTGGGGAGCATCCAGAGAGAGACATAGGCAGTTGGTTTAATGCCAATTAGATTAACAGATCTTCCTAAAGGGTGCACTAAAGTGAAAACAATTTTATTGTTAGCTGGAAATCAAAGCTAATTGTTTCAGAATTGCTTACTCGGCCATCTCCAGTGATAACAGAGGGATCCTCCAAAGTCGCAGAGGGGGCTATTTAGAGAGAAGAACCAGATATTGTGACATGGCACACAGCAGAGAACTACTTCGAGAGATACAGAGCAGTACGGCCCCGCGGGGCACCTCAAGAGATTCCAGCCTGGACTCTGTATTGTTTGGTTAGTTGGTTGGTTTTTTTAAAGAAATAGTGGAACAGAACGCAGAGCGTTGTTGTTTTCTGGAGACAGGCAGAGCTGCTGTAATCTGTTTCCTTCTTTCTTGTCAATGCGTTTATTTTAACCGCTGAGCCAGTTCATACCTAGCTCTGATTTAAGTTTAGGGGGTCCAGATCAGACACAGATCCAGTCAAGCACTAAGAGAAAGTTTGTTTGTTTGTTTGTTTTTAATTAAGTTTGTTGGGGGGGGTTGTTTGGTTGGTTGGTTTTTTAATGCTTCGGTTCTTACTTTTGACTTATTAAACCAGCACCCATCTCCCATCAAGATCAGCAGAAGTGACAGCTGTACTCTTTATAATACCATCAAAAATTCACACTGCATTGAGCCAAAGGGGACATTTCACAGCAACAAGAGGATGCCTGGGAGTCAGGCGTGAATGCCAATGAGACAAATGAAAGGGCAAAACCAAATATGAGCCCCAGCTCTGCTCCACATCTCACACTGCATTTCTTGTACTTTTAAGAACTTCTACGCTGACTCTGTTAATTTTGTTGCATCTAAACTTGTATATGAGGAAAAATTACTTTCTGCCCCCCATCCCCCAACTTCACCTTAAGTGATTTCTTCTATCACAACTTCATACATACACATCTTCAAAAAATTACTTTGAACTTACAACATTACTAGGCAGATGGGGTTCGGGGGTGGGGTTATTTGGGTTGGGGTTTCTGTTTGTTTGTTTTTAAACACCGGGGCAAAGGCTTAGTATCATCGCTGCTATTAACCTGATAGGAGTGCGGCTGTTAAGAAACACCAGGTCTTTAGTTAATGGGCAGATAGGAAAAACCTATGACGATGTAAGAGCCAACGCTTCCCCTGCGGAGTCTCAAGGGTTGAGCCCAGGCACATCTCGTGGACACTTCAGAAAAAGTAACTTTTGCTTCCCCGTCGCTCCCTCCAGACATCCCAGGACTCCGACAGTGTCAGACACGCGAGAAAAAGTCTGCCCACCGCAATTTCCACCACCCCCGGCACTACTGGCGGCAAGAAGTGACCTCCCCCTCAACACCTTGCATCAGGCAGAGAGCGGACAAACACGAGTCTCCCCCGGGGCCGCGGCTCCGCGCCGCCCGAGCCTGAGAAAGGCGGCACGGCAGCAGAGCCCCCTCCCCCCCGCCTCTTCTTACCTGCGCCCCCGTTTCCTCCCGCCAACCTGCCGACCCAGGCGAGAGCGAAAAGCAAACAGCAGCGCCGCGAAAAGCAAATAGTGCCCATGATAATGATGCGATCCCCGGCCCCCGGTGCCTGTCTGCGATAAGGAACGCGCTCGGGGCCGGCCGCAAGGAGCCGCCGGCGCTGACGCCCTGACAGCGCCCCGCTGATTCGCCGGGGCTCCCGCGGCGGGGGTGGTGCCGGCAGCCGGGGCGGGGCAGGGGTAGGCCGCCCCTCACCGCCCACCCTTCCCCGTTGCCCCGCCACCGCGACTTGCCCTGAACCCAACTACTGCCGCGGGTGGAGGGTAGGTAAAGTGGATTAAATTCTTTCCCTGACCCAAGAGTATTGCCTGTTAGTCCGATCGTGTGGTGCTCGTCGGCGTGACGCCCGCGTCTCCCCACAGGTAGGAAGCCCGGGCAGAGCCGTCGGCGCGAGCTGTGCTCCCCCTCAAGGTTCATGGCACGCGCGCCGACCGCTACCGCCCGCCTCGCCCTCCAGGAGGGCGCCCCCCCGCGGCTGGGGGCGGCTCTAGCGGCCACAGCCCCGTTGCCCCCCGCAGAGGGAGGGAGACTGGCTGGGAGGAAATGGCTGCGCCCCCTGCTCCCGAGCTGCGGGCTTTGGAGGCAGACAGTCCGGCGAACCCGGCCGCCCATCTCCTTGACAACCGCTGAGAGGGATTTTTTTCTTCCCCCTTCAGACTAGAAGAGAACTTTTTTATATCTTCCCCTTGCCTTCCTCTTAGCCTCGCCTAACTGCTACAGTTGCCCTTCCAGCTCGCCTCGGGCCATGATCAGCTGTGAGGACTTCGCTTGCCCTTCTCCAGCCGGCCACCCCGGCCAGCCGTAGTCTTTCTCCTCCAAGCCCTGCTCGTTGCAACTGTGTCTCTGCAAGTAACCCGTATGACCGTGCACTGGGCCCAGCCTACATGAGATGCTCTTCCCAAAAACATAAGGAGAGCTGGAACTGCCCCTGCTGCAAATATGTTTATAAGTGTCCTTGTCGCCATCACCCTGAAGGAGAAAATAGTTTGTTTTTAAACCCAAACGTGAGAAATTTGCCCCCACAAGCCAGTTTTGTGGCCCTGAAGTCTTCAAGACCAATTGTTTTTATTAAAAAGACTGAAATAACTTACAGACATCCCTTGTTACTACCTTGCTTTCCTATTCAAATTATACCTCTTCTGTTTTTCCATAGAACCCCTTACTGAAAAGCTTTGCTACTTCAGGTTGCTGTAACTCCTAGTTCCCCAGCCTTGTTGGTTACATAGAATCAATCATAGAATGGTTTAAGTTGCAAAGGACCTTAGAGATCCATCTACTCCAACCTCACTGCCATGGGCAGGAGTACTTCACAGTTCAGACCTGGTTGCTCAAGGCCTCATCCAACCTGGCCTTGAATACCACCAGGGAGGGAGCATCCACAACCACTCTGGGCAACCTATTCCAGAGTCTCACCACCCTTGAACTGAAAAATGTCTTCCTAAAATAAAGTCTAAACGTAATCTCCCTCATCCCCCTCTTGTCCTATTGATAGACACCCTAGTGAAAAGGCCCTCTCCAGTTTTCCTAGGTCCCCTTTGCATATTGGAAGGCAGCTATAAGGTCTCCCCAGAGTATTCTCCAGCCTGAACAATCCTGGCTTCCTCAGCCTATGCTTATAGCAGAGATGCTCTAGCCCTTGGATCAACCTTGTGACCCTCCTCTGGACTTGCTCCAATGGTTCTATGTTCTTCTTATGATGGGGACACCAGAACGGATGCAGTATTTGAAGTGAGGTCTCACAAGAGCAAAGGGGAAGAATCATTTCCCTTGACCTGCTGGACATACTCTTCTTGATACAGTCTAGGATACAATTTGCCTTCTGGGCTGCATGAGCGCACTGCTGGGTCACCTTGAGCTTCTCATCAATCAACACCCCCAAGTCTTTTTCTTCAGGGCTACTCTCAACTCACTCCATACTCAGCTTGTATTTGTGCCTGGCATTGGCCTGACCCTCATGCAGGACCTTGCACTTTGACTTGATGAACCTCATGCAGTTCGCACTGGTCCACTTACCAAGCCTGTCAAGATCCTTCTGGATGGCATCCCTTTGCACAAGTGAGTCCACCACACCACAGAGCTCAGAGCACTTGGTCATACAGATAATAAATACACTTTGCTGTAGTCCGACATGCCTCTTTTTTGTCAAGTTCCTCCCAAATATATGCATGCTTCTCTACAATATGCTTACCAAGAGAGTTGCACCATCACACCATTCTTTCATCCTGAAGAGAGGGGAAGGAAATGTAAGAACTGTTGGTTAGTGAAAAAATCCAAAGTGGTATCTTTCCTCTTTATACAACTAAATAACTACAGCATGGCACAAAAGCTGTTTGCTTTCTGCATGTTTGCAGCTCAGCTTTGGACACTGCCCCCATCCTTAATCCTTTAGGGATAGGGCAGTGGTATTATTTATTTTAATTCCAGTCCCTTATATTTGTGTGACTATGCTGAGGTGCAATTAAGAATTCCATGCTCGAAACTTCCCATGGATACACTGAGCGTTTCTTCTGTGTAGGTCCCCGGAGGGATTACCTGGTACCTTAGAGCTCCATCTAGTGAGTTTTATGGTATGCTGTAGTCATTTTTTATCATCTCCATAATGACAGCCTTTTCTTAACACGACATGCCAATCTTTCTGGAAAGGCTTTCATATTCAAAAACTTTGAGTTTTGTTTTAGATGAAAAATAAGGCTAAGTCTTTTTACTATTAAAAAAAAATACTTCATGATTGGCCTTGTCATTCCATTTGATGAAATCACACTACAATTTATCACAGGATAAATTTTTTAAAAGTCTAAACCAATATTTTTAAAAGTCACAGTTTAAAAAAAGTTTGCCAAAGCAACGAAATACTCCAACTGCCTTGGTGACTTGGTCTCTAGCATGTATTATTTTAACTACATCTGTGAAGTTACTTACAGAAATCACTATGCCTGTGCCTTTTTATCTTAGAAAAGGGATTCTTGTAGACTTTCACCTTTTCCACTTGTAGTTACACTTCTGTGCGTGTTCACTATCATCTAATATCATCCCTATGTCAGTTGCACAGATGCTTGAAAAATTCGGCATTAGAAGTAATAACCAAGCAGCTTCTTCCAAGTGGAAGCTTCTTAGTGGAAGCTAAGACCCAAATTTATGACTATAAATCTGCTATGCATAACTGCAAGGTGAGCGAGAGCTACGAAAGGTGAAAGTAGAGGGCCTAGCCTGAAACTACCACCTATGTTTAAGCTCTCTATCAATGTACCTGAGCTCTGCCTGAAAACCTTTGGGCAGCCTGCAGCAACCACTTGCACATAAATGGATTGCACGGGCTTCTAATGTTCTTCCATACCAATGTCTTTAAAGCTTTTGGGCAACATTCTTATAAAATAATAATAAGAGATCTGTTTTATTAGGACACATCACATTACAGAGCAGAAGGTCTATGAACACCTGCAATTCTGGGAAGGCAAAAGGCATAAATGGAGGAGTGGCCGCAGAACATCTACCACAGATATGCACTGTTGCAAAAATACTTTTAGAGAACAGAAGATCTTCAGGATGTTATGATTGCCCAGTTTGCTATTTATGAACACCTGTATACAGGGGCTAGTATTGCCACAGGAGGCAATACAAGCTATAGACACAGCTAAGAATCGTGACAGTCACTGGGCAAACAGTGAAAACTTGAGTCAATTGCTGTACCTCTTTCTGTCCATCTTTACTATTTACAAGGCAAGCCCACTGCAGTAGCTGGGCCTATCACTATATTAATACAGCATTACATAATAAACTTGTTTTGTTTGTCTCCCCAGTCAAGGCTTTCATGAGGCTAGTAGGAGATATGAACCCCAAATAGCAGAGTCCTAGAAAAAAAGAAGTCCACCACAATCCATAGTGGAAGTTTTGCATAAGAAAAGTCAGTATCTGAGATGAGATTTTTTTTCATGGTGGAGAGATGAGGAATTACATTGCATCTGCTGTAACACTTAAAAGGGGATATTTTTTACATAGCTTTGGTGAGATTACAATAAATTTTATCTCACTCATCAATGAGATAATGCTTGAAATCTTGTGGAAGTAGTGGTAAATCTGGATATTCTGTCTAAAACAATGTATGAGTCAGTGCCAGACTTTGAAGAGATGCATCAACTCATACTTTAGGACAGATACTCTTCTATTTCTACCATGATGTTGCTTTCCCCTAAAACATATAACCTGCTTTGTGCAACTGACCCTCCCCTGCTTTACCCTTAACTGTCCTATGAACAGTTTTCCATTCAGAAAAATTCCTTAGCAGGTAGAGGGAGGAATGTTACTAGAAAGACTAATGGAGTTTTGTTTGTTTTTTTTTTTTCTTCTTCCTGCTTGGATTGTAACCACTAAAAAGGGAAAGATGATAACATTAATGGAGAGCTGGAACTTAACCATGATCACCACAAAGAGTAGAGCACAGCAAATCCTCCCTTACTGGTACTCACTCCATCCTGGTAAATGGCATTTTTACCCAGATGAAGGTTACATCTCAAACACGGCACTTGATGCATAAAAAGCTGAATAATGGAGGTCAGGAAGTTCTACCCAGGAGACTGGTGACAACAGTCACTCTCAAAACATATAAAAAACACCTATAAAAGCTTAAAAGAGGAATTGTGCAGAAAAAGGTTATATGTATCCGTTATAAGGTTATAGCAGATGGAAGAGAAGCTGTGGAAACATGCAGCAAAGAAGATCATCTTTCTTAAACTGTTTGCCAGCTCAGTGATTGCCTTAGTGTTCACAAAGACATGGGCAGTAGTATTCTGAAATAGTTTGGTTTTAGGAAGTGAGGGCATAAGGGAGCCAGAGGGCAAACAGCAAAGCAAAAAAAGGGTTTCTGTCCCCATACATGTCACAGAGAAAGAGGACATCCACCTATGTNTGGTTACCCAATTGTGGCATGGTATTTCTACCGTTGGTTGACAGCAAAGATTGGTTCCTTTCTGATGGATTTAATGTGGAGAAAGCTAAAAACAATGTTTTGGAGCTATGGAGACTATGTTTTTGGCTGGGTTGGCTTCAGTATAACTTATAATATTACCAATTCTGTTTTTAACATGTCAGGAAATAATACAAATGCAGGGACAAATATAGGGATTTATCCAACTTCTCTGATGAGGGTAATCCTCCCTAAAACTGAGAACCTATTTAAATGAAACCATCCCAGCTGATTGAAGCTAAGCAAAAGTGTATTTACCTGGATTTCATAGGAAGATGTAGGAGATGCTAAAATAACAGCATCAAATCCTATCCTGACCCATTACTCTCTGTTCATTCACTAACTTTAGACCAGAGTAGGATCAAAATTTTAACTCAAGGACTTCTCTACAGAAGCCTTCAAAAGGGTGATTTTCTGTTAGTAGCAGCTCTCCCTCCTGATGTAGTCCAGATTACTTACCATTGTATTCTTATCTTTAGCAGTTATTTTCAAAATTAGTATCAAATTAATATTGTGACTGTGAAGAATTATGTTGTATTGCTGCTGTTTTAACATGATATCCTTCTGAACGCTCATGTTTACACAGTCTAAAAAGACCAAACGACTCAAAGGGAAGTACTATCTTGGACATATTAGGCCTGTGAAGGTCATTTCTAATCTTAAATCCAGGATGGTCATTAACTGCTGTTGCTGCACAGGACAGCAACAAAAAACATAGTAACTCAACAAATGAGCAAGTTTTGGGGTTATTTAAGGACACATTTTATGATTAGTCTTTTTAAAGTGAGTTTGTCCTTTAAAAATGGCTACAGCTGGCCCCTATTTCTTCTCCAATGCCCTGATTAGAGCACTCAAACAGAGATACTTTCCGTTTCTTACTGTTATCCACAATCTGCAGTCAGATGTTTGTGTATTTTGCTGGTCTAATTAATGGCCATGAACATGCAAGGAACACTGAAGCATATACTTGTTCATCAGTAGGACTGCTCTTGTATATAGACTTCAGGCAAGGCTGCTTCAGTAGGATCAGAATCACATATTACAAGAAAAAGAGAAGGGGCCATGGCCTCTACTCACAGTTGCTTATCTTCCAGCTTAACTCAAAACCAGATGTAGGAGGTAACATGTCTCAAATCCACATACACAGACTTCTTGGTTCTCTAGAGCATACCATGACAGCGAAAAAACCAATTCCACTTCAGAGAACACTTAATTTTGTGAAATCTTTTTTGGTTCCAATTTAGAGCCCTGCTTACCCCTCCACACAAAACTCAAACCAAACAAATAAAAAACCAAACCAACCCAAAACCCCAACCAACCCAAAAACAATAAAACACAAGCCCCCCAAACCCTCAAAAACACTCCCAGAAGCCCCAAGACTTCCACTGGCTGTAAATTTCAACTGCAACCTGGCAGTGCAGCTGCAGATATGGGTCAATTGGCATGATATCTTGCCAAGTCATGGTAAGGTCCTATAAGATATCAGCATCAGTTCTTTTGGACTTCTGAACCCAAGATGTTTCAGTTTCAACATTAACAGCAACAACAAGACTCTAGGAAAATTCCAACAGGAGTTCTTTAATTTTTTTTTCCCTGACACCACAAATTCAGAAAAAATATTTGAGGTTGTTTCTCAGGACAATTTTATGGAGATAGGCAATAAAAATATCTGTAACGCAGCCTGCTCTTGCAGTTTTCCTCTTTCCCCATCTATCTACCCATCCTGCCGCTGAAAGCTTGAGTGGAATTTGTATACCAGTTTGAGATTCTGCATTGTTCAGGGAGGCCCACAGTACCACAGCTACTGTCAAGGGTTTACTTTGCTGTAATACGAAAAGGGCCCAATGCTGCTTAAAATTAGATAATTTTGTATTGCAGCATCTGCTCAGGGAGAGAAACTCTTCTATTAAAAACATCTGGAGGACCAGGTCAGGGCACGCGGAGTTCCTGCTTTTGCTGAGTTCCTGCTTTTGCACAGTGCCCGCTCTTGCACCGTTCTGTGCAGTCCTGCTCTTGCATAGTTTGTTCTGCTCACCCACAAGTCTGCAAGTTCAGCAAGTGCTTAAGTCCACGAGAGAGAGAGAGAGATGCCAGCGGCACCCAGAGCTGACTCCTTTCAGACCATACCATATCCTGACTGCCTGCTTGCTACCCCAAGCTGGGCAGCACACCAGCAGATTGGCTTTTCCCCTGTGCTGCTAAGGCAGTGCCTCTCCACAATCTTTTGCCTTCTGGAAGCTGTGTCTGAGACACTTCGACTTTGGCAAGTTTTATTCACTTTGGACTTTGCTGCATGGATCTTCAACGTGGATATATCTTGCAGTTTCAGAGGCTGCCACAGAGAAATTCAGCAGGGATCATCACTAAATTCTCACTTCAGCTCCGTGAGTAAAATCTGTTCCCTAGGTTCTCTGCTCAGCCTGATTTATAAGTGGGGTAAAGCTGTCTCGTAGCTTAGCCTTTTCCATTTTCTGACTTTCCTAAATTACTAAACTTGCCCATAAGCATCCTTGTGAAGAGTTCCCAGTTGAATTAGAACCTGTAAATAAACCTTAACTAGTTCTGTATATAGTTTGGAGGTGGAGCTTTTTGGGAAAATAAAAATAATTCTATTTTTATAATTCCTGCCTCGGCCAATTAATCCCCAACCAAATCAAATATAAACACATGCAATTATTTCATTGTAGCTAAATACATTTAATTAACTACATTGTGACAGATAAGCTTCAACCACTTCCCAATAAACAGAACAGTGTTTCTGAACAAAGAAATATTTGAAACAGGGAAATCCTTTTCCTCAATGTCTTAAGAGAGGAGGGAAAAAGAAGCTCTCTTATGTCACAATAGGACCTTCAAAATATTTGGATGAAGTTTCTTCAGCTACCAGAATGTTGGTAGCTAACTTTTAAGAAAACTGAGTTAACTTTTAAGAAAAATTTTAAGAAAAATGGGAGGGCAAGCTGTGTTAGTCACATTTGTAGATATTCAAACACTTTAAATGTTGACACTGAGCACTGCTGTGAGCATTACCCTGGGAAGGTGAGCCAAAGTAAATGAAAAAAACAAACAACCCACAAAGGTTAGACAGGAGAATGCAGCTATGTGTTAAGGGCTTTAATGGGCACAAGTAAAATTCAGTTCCCAAAGAACTATGAAGCAATATGCAAAGAGTAGAATCACTCTGCACTTCTCAACACACCAGACAAACCTGATGGAATGGAATCTTCATGGTCTGAGAGAAACTTCCAACAGAGAAGATAGGGCAGAAAATACTCAAGCTCAGATCTTCGCCTCAGACTTCTACATCATCAACAAATCATGGAATCATAGAATGGTTGAGGTCAAAAGGGACCTCCAAAGGTGCAAGGACATCCTCCAGTAGATCAGGTTGCCCAGAACCCTGTTGAGCCTGATCTTGAATATCTCCAAGGATGGGGCCTTGACTACCTCCCTGGGCAACCTGTTCCAGTGTTCCACTACCCTTATGGTAAAGACCTTCCTCCTAACATCCAGTCTAAGTTTTCTCTATAATTTCAAACCATTGTCCCTTGTCCTATCACTACAGGTCTTTGTAAACAGTCCTTTTCCAGCCTTCTTGCAAGCCCCCTTCAGGTACTGGAAGGTCACTCTTAGGTCTCCCCAGAGCCTTCTCTTCTCCAGGCTGAACACCCCCAGCTTCCCCAGCCTGTCCTCATAGGAGAGGTGCTCCTTCTTAAAAGCAGTGTGTCTATACACCCACAGTTGCTAATATTTGCAGTTCTTCTAACCTGAGTTTTCAGAAAGTCTATGAAAATAAGAGGTCAGCAAATCTTCATTCCTTCTACCACATTTCCCCCAAGCCCAGGTATTACATTCTGACTGCAGGCACAATTCCAGTTGCTGTCAGGGAGTTCATGGCTCACAGGCAATGCTCATATAGATGCAAAACCCTTTTGCCAGTACTACTGGGAAGGACTCTAGCAATCCCTCCTCAGCACAGGAACTAAACATCCCTCCTCAAACCCCTTATACTGAAAGCCTGCGACTTCTCAACAGTAAAATGCTTATTTCACACTATCAGTAATCACCTTTAAAGGAAACGGGAAGCAGAGCATCCTAGGAGCCCACTTCATCCTTAAAAGAACAGCCTGCTCAATTACACACTTGCAGAGGCTTTTAAAATACATCATCCTATCCAAATATAGAGTAACGATTCCAGAACCATTTGGAAAACCAAATTATCATTTTCTGCTAAATGAGTTCTTCTCCCTAAGGGCTCTCCAGAGGAGCCAATGCTTTCATGCACTAAGCTACCTATGACATAGCTGAAGCTCAAACTAACTCAATTTCTGACAGGCAGCTGCAGTTTCAGGTGGTGTGAAATGACAAATAAAATAGAAGATTATCAAATAGAATTAAGTGCAGCATCCTCAGGAGGCCTTGATATAGAAAGGGTAAAATTCCACTCACCTTAATCCTGCATATTATCCTGTTCAACTGAGTGGGCATAGCTGTGTAAATAAAGAAAGCAGGATTTGGTGTCATATGCTTATTGCTTCTCTTTTCACATTATAGGAAATGCACAGTGTAGATTTATTAATATTATTTCAGCTTATTAATATTATGTCATTAAAGATGGACTAGATTATCACAGGTATACTAAATTAGAGTGAAATTTTATTTAAGAGAACAGGATGGTAAGACTGGTGCATAGAGGCACAGTCAGAAAGCTCATAAAAGTCAGGAAAAAAATGCGTACTATCACTAAGTGAAAATACAGGAAGCAGAAACTGCTAACTACTTGAGAACTCCCAGTCAAATTCTCATCGTACTTCAACTGATCATGCTTTAATTACACATCTAATGAGTTTGGAATTAATTTCAATCAAATACCTACAGTAGCATTAGAAAAAAGCAAACCCAATACTTGTCCTACCAATTTCCAAGTGGAAGTAAACACCAAAAAGTCATATTAGGTGTATGTAGATACTTACTAGATCAAGATTGCAGAAAGCTCATGCAAGATCTTGTTCAGAAGCTACTTTAAACACAGTATCTCAAGTCTCTCTCTTTATACCTAGAAAAAAGCAGCTTAATCTAGATGTGTTTATTGACCTGACAATGTGAACATGGTAGTATCTACCTTCCTCAGCTTTTTATGTCTTCAGCTAATATGTGATTAAACACTCAAACGGGGTCAAATTCTCATCTGCTTTTTAACTCTGTGCATCCAGATAAGGTATTTGCTTTATTCGGCCTCCAGTTCTGCCCTCAGATCTAAACGTCAGGATGAACAATACCAGAGAGTGCAAAACAGCAGTGTCAGCCCTGTGGGAAGCTTGTGCATGTCCTAGTTCAAACTGAACACAATGGAGGTATAGGAAAGCCCACAGCTGTACCTTCAGTGGAAGGATACCACAAGTGGCTGGGCGAGAACTGCAAGTGCTGCCGGCTCTGCCAGCCACAGTCAGCTGCCCATCCCTTTTTGCTCCTATCACTTGCCAGCCACAGCTTGCCTGCCTAGGACTGCAAACATTGTGCTGAAAATAACCTATAATAGGAACTTTCTCTCTAAGTACCAAAGTTACATAAATATTTCACACAAAACCTTGACAGGATACAGCTCAAGAATGACTGCTATGCCAAGCTACAGAAACTGCAGCAAATTTCCAACTTGCAATTTTGGAAATTATTTACGATGAGGTCAGTATAGTGCAACTCTCTTTTGCACAGAGATATTGATGAATAATTCATGAAGTAGGCCTCGTAACACAGAAAACGGGAGTGTTATTTTCCTGTAGTAAAAATAAGGAAAAGAACATCCAGTGAGGCTAAATGACTTTGAGGTCACATGGGAAGCTTGGAAACCCGGAAACAGTCAGAGTTGGGGCTTCTGAAAGGATTCCAGGTGTCTTCTGAATACAGGCTCAGGGTGGCTTGACACAGCTACTGCAAGCTCCATGCCTGCTTGAAATGAGGCCACTCAAGAGGGTCCCCAACTAGGCACCTAGGCTACTGATGACCTTGACAAAACTTAGTCCATATTCCTGACTCTTGCTCTTTAGTACTGCAAAACACAGTGTGCTGTTATGCTGTCCAACCAGGAAACATTGCAAGACAGTTAGAGACTGTATTTTATACTTAGTCACTCACAAACTAAAGCTCCATATTCATTAAGTTCTGTTTTTCTTTTCCTAATCTGTTCAATGGAGCTTACATATGTTATTTTTTAGACTAGAAAATTGGGATAATTCCTGGGTTTTGTAGAATAGTTATGCTCCTTTCACTAAAAAAAAATTAAAATATTCTAACACTTTATATATATATATATATATATATATATATATAAAAATTGTTTTACTGACAAAGACATTACAGTTTATTCTAGTTTTCACTGAAACTAAGCCAACAAATCTCTCATGCTAGTACCATAACAATAATCATGCTGATAATATTATTTCATTTTACCAAAGCCAAAACATGCTACAAATTAGATCAAGCATCAAATAAAATTAAGCAAAGGCAAGCAATGTTAAAGTAAATGAATACTAATAAAAATTGGAAAGTTTGTTTCTCTAAAAATAAAAAGCAGGTATTGCAGACAAAGATATTATGAGAGAGCACATTTTGGTTCTAAGGATACTGGTTTCAGGACAGGGGAAGGAAAACAGGGCTCAGACTAATTAAAAGCTTTAGAGAAGAAAGACAAATCAATTAAAAATACTAGAGGGCAGACATTGTTTAGAAAGAGAAGAGACTTTAACAAATTTGGAATAGCCGTTCTACAAAGTCCATAATGGCAGATGAAAAATAAGTTACATTCATGCTCCCAAATATTAATAGGAAAGTAAGGCATCAGATAGAGCATGGATAATACAGATCTGTGCTTTCTCAGGCTCAATAAACAAGTCCATATGACTGACTGTTTGGTGAGTACTTTGAAAATAAAAGCAACATATAAAATGTGAGGTGTTATTCTGAAGACACCCAAGCCTTCAAACTCAGCTGCTGAATTATTAGTCTCATTGATCTGACATTGCATTATTTTTCACACCACACAACCCATTAGTTTTCAATAGGGCATAGGCACTGAAAAGACAATAGTCATAAAAAGATCTGCAACTGGGGACTTAAAAAAAATTATATTCCCATTTTGACAACTTACTAGGAATAAGAACTAAAACAGCTACTGCTGAAAGTATCCTTTGACTGTAACTGTAATTTAAAGGCATTGTCTGATGTAATTTCTTCTTTTTTTCACACAGTGATTCCAGGCCAATTATTTATCCCCCACTTCCTCCCCCCGTAAGAATAGTGTTTTGAAGTCAGCCAATGAAACATGTTTTATTTAAGGACTATATTCCTAGAGCAATGGATTCTTCGGAGACCTAAAGGTTGCAGAGCACTTCATTAGTTCCACATAATGAAAGAATGGTGCAATTGAAGGAGGTCTCTAAGGGAGAATGGTGTGAAAATTAGAGACTCGTCTGCTCACTTGCGGGGTGAGAAAAAATTAAAGGAGAAAAAGGGAAAAAAAAAAAAAAAGGGAAAAAATGAAGAGGGGGGAAAAAGAGAAAAAGGGAAAAAGGAGAAAAGGGGAAAAAAATTGTGGATTTTCTAAATAAAGCACACCGTCACCATTCAGCCCATGGAGAAAGGGTGCCTACTCAATCCTCTTACCACTGACAATATAATAAAACCAGAGGAACTTTTTTGAAGTAGATCTGCACATTCCACATTTGGATTGAGGGGCAATGGACTGTTTAAATTGCTATTTACATTTCCAGCTGTTTTACCAGTGATTTGCCCAACTTAATAGCTCTTTAAGCTTTTAAACAAGAAAATAGCTATTCTCACGACTCAAAGAAGAAACCATGGTTATTTCAGACTGCCTCTATTGTAAAAGGCTTAGACCTCTCTGTCTTTATAGATGCCCTTCCCTTTATAGTACTTCCCTTTTCCATCTCCTCCTACTTTCTAAACCTTCATCTGGTTTTGAGTTCACTTTTTACATTATATACCTTGCACACCAAAATGCATCTTTGCTGATACTACTGATTCCAGGACAATGTTTGCAGGCAGCCATCAAGATTCCCAAGAGAGACTTAAACTATCTAGAAAATAAGATTTGCATGTATAATCTTATGCTAGTTATTGGGGGGTTAGCTAGTGTTAAACAAATGTTCAACATCTATTGGAAAATGTGCATTTATTTATCCATTTTCTATTGTGCCTATGTCAAAAACTCCCCAAAAAACTAGAAGTGTGTACGGGTGTAACATAAACTATATTTTCTGCTTATTTTTCAGGCCAAGTGGAAGAGGAGAGCAAAGGGGCAGTCCACAGATAAGAATGAGACTAAGATGAAAGGTTAAAGAGGAGGGGAGAGTTATTTCAGAGTGTGTACAAACCATTGCAGTTATTTTTTTATAATTTGAAGCCATTAGCTTGTTTAGCTTGGTGCTAATAAACTGTAAAATCATGAAGAAGAAATTCAAAACCAAAAGCCACCTCCTGCTTTTCCCTTGATCAAAGCTTCAATGTTTTCCTTTCATTAACTCTAAATGTCCTCTGTGTTTACAGATGATTGCAACACTAGTCAGACAGTGAGGCAAACAATCAAATCCAAACCTTGCTGAAAATGGCAGCAGCGACTTTGATTAAAATGGCTGAAATCAGTACACTTCACGACAGAAAATTATAGTAATGGTTGGGAAAATGTAAGTTAGTTTCTTTTGAGATTGTACCCAAACTTAAGTAGTTTGTGAGAAAGGATTTGCAAATAGTACAATGCTAAACATCTGTGGTCTTGTTTTAAAGGTCATATATAAAAGTTGATATATTGGAACTAAACCTCTCAGGTTTTATAAAGCTTGTAACATGTAGCTGATGATCCCCAATTGGCATATTGGTTGCTCATGAGCACGTTTGTCCTGGTATCATGCACTGGCGTGTCACTGACAACCTAACAGTCTCACCAGGCATGACAGGAACAAGAATCAATGTGTATTTGAATTACTGTGGTTATGAGAATATTGGTTTGTAGCTGTAATATCCATTCCTATCAAAAAGTAAGGGAAGACCCTTGCACACTTGAGTTACTGAAAGGTGACAGAGTTGTAGAGAAAGCAAGTTTAAGGGTAAATGAGGTATTCTTTCCTTCAAGTGAATAAACAAAAAAAGATTATCAAAGAGCACAAAAATAAAGATCCAGTACGAGTCAGAAAAAGCTCTGGAAAAGCATAAAAATAATTCTAAGTACAGTTACACTTTCCTGACTTTGATAGTAAGTGGAAATTGCATTGACTTCTAGTGCTTTTCAGGAGGGTTGATAAAATGTAGAATTTGGCACATTTCTTGTTAAAAAAAAAAAAAGTTTACTTAGATTTGAAAAATTCTGAGTCAGCTCTGCTATTAATGCTAAAAAGAAAACAAATACACATGGTGGGGTGGGGAGGAGATTTTGTTACATCTGATGTGAAAAATGCAGCCCTGCTTAGGAGTACTGGTGAAAAATGAGCACTCTGCCTAAACACATAGCATAAAAACACATGAAAACACTGAAAGAACGGCTTGAAAGGAAGTTCTTTAGAGGAGGCATTAATCTCTTGGCACTCCATTCTAAGAAATCTGATGCTTTCCCACTCTACAGAAGACACATTTTTGGTTATACATAAAATAACTCTTGTTTCTGCCATGTTCCTGTTACCACTGCACAGCAGTGAGAAAAGGAGGACTGCAAATCAGATCATGTTCTGTGCCAAGGAACTGCTGTATCAATGTACATACACTAGGTGTATTCCAACAGCCTTGGTTTCAATTGCTAAAAATAACATTAAGATCCATCTTTGTGGAAGTTCCCAACAAAAGAGCTAAAAAAGCTACTGTGTACAGAGTGTAAAAAAATTCAGCTTATGGCCCAAAGTCTATGCACAATAGAAGCAGCCACAGGAAGTCACACTTTGAGGGGGAAAAAAAAAAATCCTTGAAAGTGAAACTTTCTAGCACAGCGCAAGATTAACAACAGATGCACTCCTATGAGCAGCTCTACTAAAAACAATTGTTTACAATAATGAAAGTAAGTACAGTCACAGCTGCAGGATCAGAAACCATTCCGGAGCTCCAGGAGCCCTGTCTTAGCAAACGCGTTTGTATTAAATCACAGTGGCTACTTTGCCACAAAAGAAGCATAATAAAAAGCCAGTGGTGACTCAATCCAAGGGCTCTGCAGCACAGGAACACTTGCACATTTAATGCAGCATTCAGCTGCCACAGCCACCAGATCTCAGTAATGCCTCCTGGCAAATCTTGTTAGGCTTCTTCCTGCTCCATTAAAATCATTGGAGGTTAGGAAAGAAAGATCAAATTTGTTTTGTGTTGCCTGAGGATCTGTTGCTGCAGATCCCCAGGCAGAGGTTTTCTGCTTCCCTATTCACTCACACAGGGAAGATTCAGCCCAGAGATTATTGTTTTTCTAGAAACCTGCATAATACAGATGGTTCTTGGTGCCCACAAGGTTGGAATTAATTTGATACAAGCATGTTGTTGATGTGGATTAACAGCACATCTTAGATGCCTGAAAGACACACAGAGCAACCCAAAGCAAGTACAAGACTGGCAGGTTACCTTCACCTCTGATCTCTTCAATTTCATAATCTGCCTTGATTGCTAAATAAATACTCCCAAAGACAACCAGGGCACAGTAGATTCTATGTTCTTCTCCCAGCAGGGCTGCTTCACAACCTCTTGTGGACAGCCTGCCTAAGCATTTCTGGCTGGGTCTTAATACCATGGTGTGGTTGGGGCTACTTACCTTCCCAGGCTCCTGCAGACCCCTCCTGGTGTGTCTGGGTTTACACGCCTACAGCCTCTCTGTCAGAGTGCCTGAAAGGGACTGGCTTGGGGGTGGAGGCCTACACAGAGTATACAGATATAGCAGCAGAGGTGAAGGCTGTAAGAAATTTCTAACTTTTAATTTAGGCATTCCTATCTTGGAATGTTTTGGTATTGTCTTCTCCAAATTATGTTCCAAACACAGAAAGAGATTTATGACTCCAGAAATGGTGTTGCAAACAGAAAAGTTTAGAAACAAAGGAGTTAATCTAATCTTTATTGCAGGTTGCCACATTTCCAAGGGCTTTTGGGTACTGGGAGATAGTTTGGAGATGAGCGATTGTTTGATGGGATACACTCAGGTAGCCATGTTCTACTGCTACAGAAGACGCTCTGAGGTCTGAGCAGATGAGGAAACTGCTTCTCCTGGGTACTGAAGAGTAGTCTCAGTATAACCCTTGCCACTGTGAGTTTTACCAGGGTCTCTAGGCATGACCAATTTCCAGTGCTTCAGAGGAACTAAGCAAACACTAACCCAGAGTATGTCTGGCTAATTGTATAGTGGAAGAAAAAAAAAAAATCTTTCTTGACCCCAGTGGTTATCCAGCTAAAACCCTGAAGCACAGGCTTTTATTATAACCATTATTTTTATGCAAATGATGATCATGCTGAGGACTTATTCTGCCTGTTACATATGAAGGAAAAAGCTGAATGAATGAATGATACATTCCGGACAGATTCCTTGGCCAGAAGGGACCATTCATGCCAAAGTCAGTTTGAAAGAATATCTTTTAGAAAGATATCCAAACTGCCTCTTAAAGACTCCAAGTGATGTCAATCATGCTGCCCTCTTCAACTATTGCAATGTTCAGTTACTCTCACCACTGATACTGAAATAAATGTCTCTAGCATGAGCTATTCCCTGTCAGATCTGTTTCTGAAAGCTTGAAAATCAGTGATAAACTGCTTGGATACATTGCTCTGTTAATATGCCTACTGATGGCAGTTTTGTAAAGAGTTCTGCTAGCTCTGAACTGCTCTATTTTAGACGTTGGTGAGTTTCAGAAGGTGTCAGGGAAATTCTCTCTCCGTTCTGCAAGGGGACTAGGCAAAAACATATTGGTGTTTGGGCTTTTTGTTTGTTTGTCTTGTTGTTGTTTGGTTTGTTGTGTTTTTTGTTTTGTTTTGTGTTTTAAATGTTTTTTGTTTGTTTGTTTTTTCTTGGATGGAAAAACCAGACATACCAGAAGCAAAAGAGCAAAATGAAAATGACTGGTGTCCAAGCTATGGCACAGAGCACCGCTGCAAGGCAAATTCTTTTATCCTTACTTATGCCTCTGTCTGTTCCAGTAATATATATTGGCCACACACAGAAAGCCTGCTTGATCTCAACCTACCAAAATGGCCCCTAGGAGAAATGACAAGCAGGGAGGGATAAAACAATTAGTGCAATAGTAAGTGGGATCTAAGACAGCAGGATGTTTCATGCAGCTATTGCCACAAACTCAGTGTGATGGCTTAGAGCTCTGAGCACTAGAAAAGGCACCATCATTAATCTAATTGTAATGTGTAAAACGTGGGTTCTTGCCAGCTGGAGATACTGCAACCAAGCATAACAAAAGCCATCTTAGTCTATGTCTTCTTATTCCAGGAATGTCCAAGGCAACAAAGAGCACTCACATCATATGGCATTATAGAAAAACAGTTCCTCAGCAGCTTTGGGACGTGCTCAATCAAGTTGGAACATGCTATTTGGTTAAGCATTGAGAAGTAGCAGGTGCACCTACTATGCGGCTATTAAAAAGCCTCTTCCTCCAATCAATTCCTTACATGGATACTTCTTGGCCTACAGATGTACCAGCTTTCAAAAGCTCTGTCATTTAAAGCTCCACTTGTCTAACTGTTGCCACCACCACAGCTGTCACACAGGCACATATGTACCTGCGTTAAGTTAACCACTGTGCTTCCAGCAAAACGTGCTTAACTGGACTGGCAGATCACAGAATGTTAGGGGCTGGAAGGCACCTTGAAAGATCATCTAGTCCAACACCTCTGCCAGAGCAGGATCACCTATACCAGGTCACGCAGGATGCATGAATGCAGCTTCCTGGCTATGCCTGATGCTCTTCTGCACTCATTTGCCTCGTCCCTTACTCACTCAGATTGAACAGCTGTAATTTTTGTTGTTTGCACAGTCCCTCCACACCTGCTGCTCTGCTAGGTGCACTTCCTTTCAACTGTAAATAATATAGAGTCACAGAATCACTGAGTCTGGAAGAGACCTCTGAGATCATCAAGTCCAGCCTATAACCTAACACCATGACATCAGCTAAACCATGCCACCAAGTGCCATATCCAATCTTTTCATAAAGACTTCCAGGGATGGTGACTCCACCACCTCCCTGGGCAGTTCATTCCAGTGCCTAACCACCCTTTCCTTGAGGAAGTGCTTCCTAATATCCAACCTAAACCCGCTGCCCTCTTGTCCTGTCACTGGTTGCCTGGGAGAAGAGCCTGACCCCCACTTGACTATAACTTCCTTTTGTAGAGAGTGGTAAGGTCCCTTCTCAGTTTCCTCTTCTCCAGGCTGAATACCCCCAGCTTCCTCAGCCTCTCCTCATCAGACTTTCCCTCCAGCCCCCTCCCCAGCCTTGTCACTCCCCTCTGGACCCTCTCCAGCCCCTCAATATCTCTCGCAGTGAGGGGCCCAGAGCTGCACTCAGTGCTCAAGGTGAGGCCTCACCAGTGCTGAGCACAGGGGAAGAATGTTGTCCCTAGTGCTACTGGCCACACTAGTCCTGATACAGGCCAAGATGCCATTGGCATTCCATGCCACCTGGATACACTGCTGTTTCGTGTTCAGCTGGCTGTCAACAGCTCCATGGCTGACATAAAATCCAATGAAAACTTTCTCTGCCTGCTTTTTCGGTGCTGTCTTGACTCATGTGTTGAAGTCAGTCTAAGCACAGCACATACAAGCTGAAAAATCTTTTAGTCCCTAAGTCAGAAGTGCAGCAAAATTTATTTTTGTTCCTTGACATTAATCCACCCAGTATTGCTGCTGAAAGTCCTATACTGAGTTCAAAATACAGGCAGATGTAGAAATTGCCTCCTCTAATTCTTTTTAGAGGCTTCAGAGATTGAAAGCATAGCTGAATAAAGATGCCAGGCAACGTCAAGGCTTCATTCTTGTAGTGGATCACACTGAATAGCTGCCATGGGTTGCACTGAATCTGCTGATGTGTATTCAATACCATCCTGCCATCATGCCAGCCTCAAAATGAAAGTGCTGGCTGGAGCAAAGTGTCATGGGGCTTGAAGTTCAAATTGTAACAGGAGAGGCTTCCTGTTCTCAGTCACTGTTTCCAGTTTCCAGATTTGGGATGTTGGTCTTCACTGCTGTGCTGCAGGCTGCCTGCTTGGGTGTGTAGGGAAACCATTTTATCACTGGCTTCTGCTGCTGTGTTTTTCTGCAACATAGGCTAAGCATCGTGGATTGTATCAGGTCATTAAATTCCTTATCTCAACCCAGAGGTTTTTCATGTTGCTTTCCCTCCCATCTGTGTTAGGGGAGGGGGCTTACGAGAGCAGGCTGTGTTAACTCTGGACAGTAGTATTATTCTGAGTTGTTTTCCTGAGTTTCCTTTTAAGTGCATGAGTATCAGTCACTGAAGATACAAAATGTGTCTTCTTAAACAACCTAACTTGCCATCAAATGCTCTGTGCCTTAACATGCTTTGTGCCATCATGTGAAAACCTTTCACAATTTGATTCCCAGACTGTAAGTTCCAATCATTTGCAAATATGTAAAAATGCTCAAGCTCAGATCCTTGGCATGCTGTGTAATGTGAATGCAAATATATCCAGGACTCTGGTACTCTGAAAGAACAAATCCTAAAGCTGCTGCATTGAAAGATCCTCAGAAGCCCAGTTTACATAAACAAACTATTCCAGTAGCTGCACAGAGGGGAAGAAACAAGACAAGCTGTGAGGTGTAGGTACAGCTCTGTCAGGCCAAGAACTAGAAGGGATGCCAGAGCTCTTGTAGCACATCTCCATCCTGGTATGTTTGTGCAGTGATTTTTCAGAGCAACTGGCAGAAGAGGTTGCTCTTTGCTAGAATCTCTCTTAGCAGGCTCACTGCAGCACATTTTCAAGGCACAACAGTTTCTTGGGGCCTGGGGATTAACATTTTGGCAGAAAGTCTCTTTATGCTGTTTGTGAGCACTTCTGTTCGAGGCTGGTATTTATACATAGTATATATGGCACTGAGACTAAATTTCTCATCACCACTTTGTCTTCTGGTGGGAAGTTAACATATGCTATTACTCAGCAAAGGACAACATTTCATTGTAGTTCCCTTATTTAAAACAATAACTGTCTCCTGCACAGAAAACTAATAGGCACTGTCCCCAGATGGTGTAAATTAGCACAGTACCACTAATGTCTGATTTACAACAACTGAAGATCCAGCCTTCCCCATACACCACATGATTAAACATACACTTCACTAGCCTAGAAATGTCTTGAGGGCCATGTAATTGTGTGGTAATGAACTAAAGTTTTAATTAAGTTCTCATTTTGAATTAGAATCAATAAGTCAATAAATAGCCTTCACTTGATTTAGATGATAAATATGCACAGCTGAGGCTGCACTCTATGTCCTTCCTAGTTTTCAGGCTCTCCTTTCTCCTCCATATGTCAGAATCTAATGAAGGAGCTCTGAAGTATGCTCCTAATACATTATTGTCACACATTGTGATAATGCCAGTAGAGTTAGGGAACTGCCAGGTTTCTATTATAAATCCTATTCTATTATAAGATTCTATTATAAAGTTTTATAGCATGTGTGTTTCAAACTGCAGTCAGCAAAGTTGTTTTCACCAGGAACTGTCAGCCCCAGTGTGAGTTTTTGTAAAAATAAAATTTAAAAATGGATTTGATTCAACCTGTCAGTTCTTCAGGATTTCTGAAGTGATTTTTGCTAACCTCTGGCATAATATGTCCTGGATTTGAAAAATGCAGTTTCAGAGCAAGCTTTTAACTAAGACTAATTGCTGATTTTTGTTGGAAGAAGGGAAAAGGCAAATATGTTGGTAATGACTTATATTTTAAGACTTAACAAGACCTTTCTGGCCATCTATTCTGACCCTTTGAATAGCTAGGTCACAGAATTTCACCCAGTAATTAACACATCTGTCCAAGTAACTTCCAAGGTTGAATTATAGCAGATCCTTAGAAAGCTATTACCTTTCACTGGAGGGAATGTCGCAGATAAACTACATAATCTAGTTTTGGGAATGGCAGAGAAAAAAATATCTCTTCAAACTCCTACTCTTCACTCTAATTCTGACTCACTGTGTGGTTTGAGGAAAGTAACTTAATTTTTCTGATTTCTCTGTTTTTCTATCTTGTGCTATGAGGAAAATAATATTTAAAAGCCTCAGAGAGGGAGTGGCAAAATCTAATAAATTATTTGAGGAATGCTTTGAACTATTTAGATAAAAGATGTTGTTCTGTGAAAGTCAAGAAAGCTACGACCATGTATTTTGATTTGAAAGCTGATTACTCTTCAGAATGTGTTCTATTACTTTTCAGAATATATTCTTTCTCTACATTTGTGTCCTGTTAACAGCTACTGTGGAACAAATCTGGTTAGCTGAGGAACTGAATCTCACAGTCCATTGTTTCAACTATTTTAGAAAGAAACAGGGTAAAAGTTTGAGTATTTTCATTTAGCTCGAAACATTTTTCTCTAATAGAAAGTGTGGTTTTCATTATGAGCAGATTTCGTCTTGTCTCCACTGGGTAAAGCACCTTTCGGTGGGACTCTCTTAGGGTCTGTTATGGTTTAAACTCAGACAGAAGCTGAGTTCACACAGTCGCTCTCACAACTGCCCCCTCCTTCTCCCCCCAATGAGATGGGAAGGGAGATTGGAAGCAAAGGGAAAACAAAACCCTGTGTGTTGAGATAAGGAGAGTTTAACAGAGCTGTGCAAAAAGATACTGGATTTTGCAGGAAGCACAGCAAGTGAGGGAGTGAGAGAGAAGGAGAACCCAGAAGCAGGAGAGAGTGAGACCTAGAAACAAGAAGCATCTCACATCACAGGTCTCAGTCTGAACTCCAAGTCCCATCCTCCTTTGCCCCAGCCAGCACTTTCCTTATATAGCAGGCATGATATCGGCATGGTATCAAATAACTATTAGCTGGTTCAGTTGGCTGTCTTGGCTGATGTTCCCTCTCAGCTGAACTCTGGACAGGGTCACAAAAACTGCGCCTTTCTTGGCTGCCCAAATATCTGCTACAAAATTTGGTTCTGCAGAGCAATTGCTATGTGCCTGACATTAGTGGGGCCATTTGCACTCTGGACTCTCACTGTGGCTGGACACTAAAAAATAGGGAGGTTCATTTTCAGAACCATGACAATAATGCTTGTCACTGGCATGAAAAATAATTCAGACTGTTATGCCTTAAAAAATATCTAGCGTCATTCAGTCGGAATATCCAGGCCCTTCTTCAAGCATGACTTTTACTATTGTTATTGGAACATAATCCCTAGAATTTAGTGCTTCTGTCTACTCCTTAAACACATCTGCTCCAAAAAGCGATCCCTCACACTTAGGCTAGTGACAGAGAATTGCCTGAACAGACCCCAAGTATCCTCCTGCTTCAAATTGGCACCTCTCTGTCCCTAAGAGGTTATTATTATTTTATTGCAGCTTTCTAATTTGAAGTGTCCAAAAAGCAAGGGAGAAGTAGGACAACAATGAGGGTAAGGTCCACAGTTTATGGTGGTACTGCAACATGCACAGATGAGTAAAATTAGGTAGTTGGCCCTCTGAAGTACCATCACAATTAAAATCCCAGAGATGTGTTGGGGACATAAGTTCTGCGCTTCTCAGCTCCTGGCCTTTCACTGGTCACCAGGACATTTTCTGTGCATGAGAACACATCTGGAGCATAATGACTCCAGGAGCAGTATCTGAGTGGAGAACATGGAAGAAAGGCTCTGAATCTTGGTCACAGAGGAGAATAACAGACTGAAACCCAAGTCTAGAACATGCCCTAAGCTCCCAAAGTCAAAAGCAGTGACCAGTCCTTGTCCTTTCTGGGTGGGCTGACTACAGAGAAACAGTTGACTAGACTGTAGCAGTGACACTGACAGCATGATACAGCTCTACTGAAGTCAGCCTTCAGGAGCAGAAACTCTGATCGTTCATCTACAAACAACAGAAGAAATGAAAAGCTGTTTTACTCTAACAGGAAAATATTTATAAAGCACAAGAAACAGTCCCATTTTCTAAGCTGCATTCACTGGTGTTTTTAAACCTACAGCAGTTCTGCCTGACGCTGTACTTGAGGGGAGTTGTGGGGCAGGGTCAAAAACACTAAAAACAATTCTGCTAGTTTAAATAAGCACAAGCAGCATTAAAGCATATGATCATATTAGAAGAATGTCTTCATGAAGGAGGTATTGATAGCTCCTGGTTCTGCTCAGAACATGCTACAGGAAAGCCTCGAGGCAGCACAATCTGAATGGAAAATGTTATTTTTCATACCATTGAAGAACAGGTTTTCAGCAAAATGCAAATTCTTGTGGGAATGATCTGTTCTCTCTGATCATTTCCTATTTTTAACTGAAAAACCCAAGGCTGAAATCTTTTAAGACAAAGCCTAAAAAAGTAGTGTTTCAGTGGTATTCAGTCACTTGATGGGTACTGACATTCTCCATAGAATCAAAAAAACCCAAAGCTCAAACAAGCATACCTCAGACACTCAACATCCTGAGTGTATGCTTCCTTCACACACTCCCTCCCCTCCATCTCTCTTGCTCTCTGTTCAACTGCTGTCAAAGGCAGAGTCACAATTTGAGCCATACTTTATAAGGAGATTTGCAAAATCCTTTGTGTGGAAAAATATCTGGAGGAGAACAGATTCTCTTCTTATATTAGGAAAGAGAAAAAAAAAATCTGCCATCAAAAACCACAGAAAATTGAATGATCAAAGAAAATAGACCCAAAGGTAGCATGAGACTTGCTAAGTTGGCACTTGCCACAAACACTCTGATCTCCTGTACCTTGTCAGGACATTTGCATTTTCCATAATCTTTACTTGGTTGTAATGCTTATTTTGCCTATTGAAATTAATTCTGCCTGGTGAGAATAAACAGATGCAAGCTTTCCTGTGCAGGTTCTGATCTGGTTGGAGAGAAGCACCTCTGGTTTACAAACAGGTTTGGCTTGGATTTGCACTCTGAGAAGTTTAAGTTGCCTCATGGCAAAATTTTCAGAGCGTATTTGTATCAAATACAAGGACTGGCTCTGGTTGGTCTTGCTAGCTTCAGCTATGCAAAAACAAGAATTAATACGGTTTTGTTCACTCATAGTTTCACTGTCTTTTAGCAGTTTAAATGTGGATGTTACTAGCAGGGACTGAAACAAGCATTAGGAATGAGCTTCTAAAGAGTACATTAGCATTTAAAACTTCTTGCGCTGAGGAAAGCTTAAATTCAGGAGAATATTAAACACAGGATTAAACCCACTACGATTTCAGCATACACTTAGGCACAAGTTACCAAATTTGTTCCTGATCACAGTGGTGATCACTAAGGTGAATTTAAGATGCTGACACTGTTCAGTGAAAATTTTTGAGTAGATGTACAAGTAAGCATCATGAAAACACAATTTAATCTCTCAAAATGTTTTCCTATCTCTTTGGGCATCAATGGTGACTAGAAGTACATTGAAACAGAGCTAGTCAGCAAAATCTAGTATAAAAATGCAGAGGAATAAGAACCAAAAGCCATTCCTTTAAGCTAACAATACTGTTTTTTCACAACTACATTCAAATATCTACAGTCCAGATGAGTTCTGAGTGTAAAAAACTAGCAGAATTGCCTTTCTATGTGAGGTGAAGCTCACCTTTGTCACAGGTAATTTATAGTTACTCACTGCTGGCAGAAGAAAGGAAGAAGAATGAGAATAGTATTATCCTGAAGGGTTGGATAGTTTTCCTGATGTACTTCCTGACTCCACATCTGGAGCTGGCAGACATACACCTCATACTTCAGAGTATGCCAAGAATAAGCCCTTATGGAAGTTCTGCTACAGAGTATGACACCAGCTTAGGCAGCTTTTGCTCCCACTGTCAGGAACTGAGATTAGTCAACAGCTGCTGTGCAGGGAGAACCACAATATTAACCAAATAACATTTTTTTCTGGGCAGGGAAACACACTACTTACAGGTCACAGCTTAGCCAGCGCAAGCACAGAATGGAAAACTGAACTTTAGTCACTTCTGGGTTACAAATATGGGGCAATAAACCCCAAGTATTCTATGTGTTATATATAAATATGAATGTTACTGTGCCAAAGGATTCCCATCCCAGTGAGATTCTTTGCTGTAGTGTATCACATTAACCAGCAAGCAGAAAGCATATTCAAAGTAAGTGATGATTACCAGCCATTACTGATGGGGGATTATTTTTTTTTTTTTACTTCTAAATGTATTCAGGTTTGTGGGTAGGTATCTGTTATAGTTGAGTCTGTTGCTGTTATTTATACCATGCTGCAGTCATGGCAGCTTCAAAAATTAAAGTGCTGGCTGGAGAAAAGTATGATGGGGCTTGAAGTTCAGATTCACAGAATCACAGAATTAACCAGGTTGGAAAAGACCTTGTAGATCATGGAGTCTAACCTATCACTAATGCCTTCTAATTAACTAAACCATGGCACTAAGTGCCTCATCCAGCCTCCTTTTAAACACCTCCAGGGATGATGACTCCACCACCTTCCTGGGCAGCCCATTCCAACGCGAATCACTCCTTCTGTGAAGAACTTCTTCCTAACACCCAGCCTAAACCTGCCCTGGCACTGCTGGAGGCTGTGCCCTCTCCTTCTGTCACTGGTTGCCAGGGAGACCAACCCCCACCTGGCTACAACCTCCCTTCAGGTATTTGTAGAGAACAATAAGGTCTCCCCTGAGCCTCCTTTTCTCCAGGCTGAACAACCCCAGCTCCCTCAGCTGCTCCTTGTAAGGCTGTGCTCCAGCTCCGTCACCAGCCTTGGTGCCCTTCTCTGGACACGTTTGAGCATTACAACAAGGGAGGATTCCTGTTGGCTCTTTTCTGCAGGCATGGCGGCTGAAGGGGTGGGAGTCAGCTAACTGCTGGATTTCTTTTATGCTGGTTTTTTTTTTGTTTTGCTTTTTTTTCTGTATTTTACTGTTCTGCTTCTGCACATAGACTAAGCTAAGGTAATTATGCATTGTATTATTAGATTAATCAGATCATTGGCTCAGGTAGTTGTGCATTTATGTTACCTTGTTCATTTAGTAAACTCTTGTCTCTTTATCTCAACCCTGAGTTTTTGTGTGTTACTTTTCTCTCACTTCTGCGTTAGGGGAGCAGGCAGGTTAACCCTTGCATTAACCCATTATAGAATCCCCCACACCTTTGCACCAATGCAATGTGATATATCTCATTTGGATGGCCAGAAGTAATTGGGAATCTCCAAGTTAGCTATATGGTACAAAGAAATACAGGAAAGTAACTGCAGAGCTAACAAAACAGGCAAAATTAAGTTGGTAGTCACCAGCATTTTTTCTGCTGTGAGAGTGCTACTAATCTCAACAGAATTCAAAGCTCCAGAGCAGTTTTTCAGTGATGTATGACATGGATCTCTTTATACTGACAGAGTCAGCTTTCCACAAAGTATAAACCACCCATGCAGACAAACCCACTGTGAGCATGTAGAGCGTTTACAGCGGTTGGCTTGTCATGCAGATTAAGTCTGAGCTGGAGCAGCTAATTGTTTTGATCTTCTGGCAGCATCCAGGACAAATGGAACATTACTCTTCTGAAATATCATACCATGACATTTATAATAATCAAGGGGCTGACAAGAAATATCCAGACTGATACCATGCAAAATGTGCCATTTAATAATCTGGTTTGGGTGGGCTTAGAGAAATAAGTAAGTGATTCCAGACATATCTGAAGATTTCAAAGGCACCAAGGAAAGAAGCTATTCAATTCAATAGAAGGCCAATGTGGAATAGCCTCATTTGCAGTTTGCTTGACATTTGCCAACATGTTCAGTGCCAGTACAATAAAACTGCCCTTGCAGACTAATGAAAGCACTCAGTGACATACTACTGAACGAGACACACATTGTCTGACTAAATTTTTAGTCTCAAAACCACAGACATAACACATTTTAACATAAACAATACATGAGAATTGAGGAGTGACATTTGCATGCAGAGATTAGTCAGGACTCCTCTACCTCTGAAGAGGCTCTGCCATTCCAGGATGGGTCCTCCTTGCATTATAGGATGGGACTTGCACTGTGCTCTGCACTATGTCAAAACCACACTTTAAAAACTTCAATTCACAGTGTATTTTTTTTTTCTGGTGGACCAGATGACAACCTGTGACACCTCAGTCCTCAACAGAAGCTTGTTAATGCCATTATACATCTCATCACCACAGAAGCAGATGGCCTGTGGATGCATGTCACTTTGCACATGCTGCGGCTCCCTGTGCAGTGACTGTCTGCAGGGCTGAGCTCTAAAACAATACTTAAGCATCAAACTCATGTTTATGACCCTATTTGTCATCCTAGACCAATCCTCATATTTCCACTGATGGAATGCATCCTCTAACTGGACATTGAAAGATAACGATATGGGTCTTATTCCACAGCCATTGCCTGTTAAAAATCTCACTAATAGGAAGAATGGAATCACAGTCTATAGCAAATAAAGGTCAAGAGCTTACCATATAACACAAGTACAAAGACAAATGGGATGCTCCTCTCTCACTTGTTCAAGGCAATGAAGAAAAATATCTTATCAACATAGGCTGTCAGTGTGCTGCAGGTTGTCCGTGACATCTTAATAGGACTGGCTGGTATTGCACTGAACAGTGACTGCATAGAATCATTTGTCCCTTTTTGTATAATGCAGTGCTTCCACACTCATTTCTCAGCCCATTTGTTTGCAAATTGGCCTCTTCACCAGTGAAACTGAAAGGCAAATCAGTATTAGAACACACTGAATAAAGATTAAAGAATAATTGATTGAAGAACAAAGATGACAAGGAACAACCTACAGACCATTCCATTTACCTAAAAGTGAAGCACTCCTAACAGAGGATGGCTGGCTGGCTTTTGCTCAAGAAAATCATCCAATTCTTGAAATGCCAACAGAAAAAACATTCAGGAAGTACAAATGTTCTCTAACAGCAAACAAAAAATGTAATTCTAAGTCATGAAATGACAGATTTCAGTGGAATGGCACATCCTTTATTTGGTCTGCAGACTGCACCATGCAACTACAAACAAAACAGTCCCTAAAACTTCATGGGTGGCAATAAAGGAGGCATAGAGACCCTCTGGATATATTACAACATTATGGTAGATATATTACAACATTATGGTACAACTCTGTTTATTAACCCAATCTTTCATTCTTTGCTTTAAAATGTCTCCAGTCATTTTCTCTCTTTCATTCTCCGCCACTTCAGTTGTACAAATGGATTACTTGGACAAGTCTAACCCAGGTCACCATGGGAGCACTGAAGCTCAATCTCAACTCTTTCCTGTTGAGGTGAAGCAAGACATTGGCTGGCTGCAGGACTCATCCTTTCCCTACCAAGAGGCTGTGATACTCCTGGAAAGCACCCTTAATGGATGAGGGCTATCCAGCAGTATATTCCACTCCTGATGGCTTCTGTCTGCCTCCATGCAAAGAAAACAGAGGGAGGATTTACTGGGCGCCTTACCGAGGTCTCATGGTTTCTGTCCCTGAGATTGCTCCTGTCAATGGAAGGAGGCTGGCAAAGAGCTCTATCATTACTGCCTTGTGAACA
This sequence comes from Ramphastos sulfuratus, assembly GCA_013399055.1. Lineage (NCBI taxonomy): Eukaryota > Metazoa > Chordata > Aves > Piciformes > Ramphastidae > Ramphastos > Ramphastos sulfuratus. The sequence continues at coordinate 23,571 of WBNM01021434.1, read as the reverse complement.
GGAAGCCACATGAGCAAAAGACCACCCTACAGGAGGCACAACTCCCCAGCTGCAAGGATGAGGGTGATGAGAGGGCCTGAGCAACTGCACAAAATGATTCAAACTGTCACAGTGTAAGGAACTGCAGCCCCTTAGACATACTCTTTCATATACAAGAACAGTGACACTTTTGTCTGCCCTCTTTTTCCTTCTTGCATCCTCCCAGGTACAGTTTGTAATTTCAATTCACACCCTAAAGCATTCTACAGAGACATCACTCACTACCTTTCAGGATACAGTGATTTAAGTCACCAACAGTGGGATTCTCTTTCAGAATGTTTTTGCTGTCACATACAGCTCACACAACATTTGTGGAGATTTTTTTGGCATCATAATTCTCATCATAAGGAAAATGAAACAGGTTAAAAGCAGAAGACTAGACTGGTGGTGGTTGCAGTTTGTTGCTGACCTACTCTGAGGGTTTTCAGTAATTAGAGCTTTGAAGACCATTCTGTACTTCTCTGTGCTTCAGTAGCGCTGGTAAAGTATTGCTTCTTGCTCCAGCACTGAAGCAGAGGTGATACCTACTTGCAAGACTTCTTTCTAGCTATCCAGAGAAGCTGTGCTCATTAAAAGAAGTGCACTCAGACATCATCCTTGTCTTAGAAAGTGACTAAAGCAATCAAGATGCATATCGCCATCTGGAAAAAGTCAGGACTATTTCTGGTTGGTATAACTTGCCAGAGAATTGCTGGGTTATAAACACAATTGAACATAATTTGGTTATCTTAAAGAAAGGCAAGGGGAAAAGCAAACTTTTTAGACAGAGACGTGCTCCTCTAGTCCTGATCTTTTTGCTACCAATAGAAACAATGAAAGCAGAGATGGCTGTAAATGGCAGTCACAGATACTTCAGATGAATGGAGCAATAAAGAATGTTTAATGCAATGTGGAGTTAATTGCTTCACTTGGTGTAGCCAGGACTCATGCCCTTCTTTAAGTGCAACAATTTTCTTGTTAGTTGCATAGGGAGAGGATACCCTGGCTTGATCCACATATAATATTGATGTATGTGATAGAATTGCAGAAAACCACTCAAAAATCTGCCAGGTGGTTTCTCACTCTGTCAACATTTGACTGCTCTAAGTCAGCCTCAGGGGACCATTAAGTCGCAGCCTGGCACAAAGTAAGGCATGGTACATTGTAGTGGATTATTTGGGGTTCAGCTGCAGAGCTGTGTTGTCTTCGTGATTTTAGAAAGGGTAGAACACCTTCACATGAGCTGGAGATAGGACAATTTCAGGGTGTCCAAGCAAAGTGCACCTTCTACATGTCTGTCTGCAGCATTTACAAAAACTGATGTTGGTTTTGGAACAAGTGAACTATAGTGAGTGATGTGGAATACTCCAAAAGGCAAAGGCCAAAATTATGAAGTGTTTGACAATGCTGCAGATTTTTGCTGCAGAATTTAAGGCAATGCATTCACTCTTTACCTTCCATTCACCCAAATACACACACACACACACACACATATACACATAGATTTATATTTTAACTCCTCAGCTTCTGTCAATATCTCTCCTGGTGATACACAAGAAGGCTGGAATTGGATTGTCTACAAAGTGACAGGATGAGGGGCAATGGTTTTAAATTAGAGAAGATTAGATTTAGATTGGATGTTAGGAACAAGTTCTTTACCATGAGAGGCTCTTTACCATACTCAAAGCCTTGTCAAGCCTGACCTTGACTACGTCCAGGAATGGGGTCTCAACTACCTCTCTGGGCAACCTGTTCCAGTCTTCCATCACTCTCATGATGCAGANGTCAGTGACTCCACCACCTCCCTGGGTAGCCCATTCCAATGCTTGGCCACTCTGACTGTGAAAAAATGTTTCCTAATGTCCAGTCTAAACCTACTCCATCACAGCTTGAGGCCATTCCCTCTTGTTCTATCACTATTTACCTGTGAGAAGAAACCACCCTCTCCCTTCAGGTAGCTGTAGACAGCGATGAGGTCTCCCCTCAGCCTCCTCTTTTTCAAACTAACTATCCCCAGTTCCCTCAGTTGCTCTTCATAAGATTTATTCTCCAGGCCCTTCCCCATCTTCATTGCCCTCACCTGGACCTGCTCCAGCACCCCCACATCCCTCTTGTAATGAGATGCCCAAAACTGAACACAATACTCAAGGTGTGGCCTCACCAGAGCCACTAAAGGGACAATCACTTCCCTACTCCTGCTGGTCACAGCATTTCTAATTCCATCCAGGATGCCATTGGCTTTCTTTGCCACCTGGGCACACTGCTTGCTTATATTGAATTGCCTGTCTACTACAACCCTCAGGTCCCTTTCTGCCAGCAGCTTTCCAGCCACACCTCCCCAAGCCTGTTACATTGCTTGGGCTTGTTTTGGCCCAAGTGCAGGACCTGGTATTTGGTCTTGTTGAAGCTCATTCCATTAACATTGGCCCATTGATCCAATATATCCAAGTCCCTCTGTAGAGCCTTCCTACCCTCCTGCAGATCAACACTGCCACCCAACTTGGTGTCATCTGCAAACTTACTGATGACACAGTCTATGTCTTCATCAAGGTCATCAATGAATATAAACATGTAAGATGCTATTTCTTCAAAAAACATCCTTCTCATGAATAGTGCGGTGCACTTCATATTAATTAGACATACCTAAAGTTACAGGTAATAAAATGCAAGGGAATTGCCTTGAAAAATAATTGTGTCTTTCAGTTGAATACAAATTCAGGATTGGTCCCAGTCTCTGAAAGTTACCACTAGTAGAAAACTGGTGGTACAAAAAATGTAGGGTGGCAGGAAGCAGCAGAACACAGCAGTAAGTGTGCAAAGCTGTTAGTCTTCTAAATAGCTGCCACAAATACAGCAGAAGCTGATGGATCTATGCAATCTCAAACATAAAACGTCATGCCTTTCATTCAGAAGAGTGCTTTAAACCTTGTAACACTGCAGTGAGTTAGAAAAATACTAATGTCAGTTTGCAGATGTGTAAATTGGCCCATCTGTCACTTAATATTTGAATGTAAAATTAAGTGGAGCCTTTGCATCTATTGATTTTCCTGTGATAGAAGATACAGTATCATTAGAGACTTAGAATCATAGAATGGTTTGGGATGGTAAGGAGCCTCTGCAGTGAGCAGGGACATCCTCCACTACATCAGGTTGCTCAGAGGCTTGTTGAGCCTGACCTTGACTATCTCCAGGGACAGGGCCTCAACGACTTCTCTGAGCAACCTGTTCCAGTGTTCCATCATTCTCATGGTGCAGAACTTGTTCCTAACATCCAATCTAAATCTACTCTTCTCTAGTTTAAAACCATTGCCCTATCACTGCAGGCCTTTGTAGACAGTCTATATCCAGCCTTCTGGTAGGCACCCCTCAGGTACCTGAAGGCCACTCTTAGGTCTCCCTGAAGCCTTCTCTTCTCTAGGCTGAACAGCTCCAGCTCCCTTGGCCTGTCCTTGTAGGGAGGGAACATTCCGAATAATAAATAAATAATAAGTAAAATTATCTGGATTAGTAAAGACTGCATAACCTTTACTGTTTTACCTTTCTCCAATAACATTTTCTCCCTTTACTGTGTCTAACACTTCTGGAAAAAAAGATATACATATAAAAGTTTAGGAAGATGTGAAGTAAGTTACTGTTTTTCTATTGTTTTCTGAGCCACTCACTACAAGAAAGACATTGAGGTATTGAAGCAGGTACAGAGAAGGGCAATGAAAGGAAGGATCTGAAGCACAGGTCTTGTGAGGAGTGGCTGAGGGAAGTGGGATTGTTTAGTCTGAAGAAAAGGAGGCTGAGAGGAGACCTCATCATTCTCTACAACTCCCTGAAAGGAGGTTGGAGCCAGGTAGGGATTAGTATCTTCTCTCTAATACAAGTGATAGCATGAGAGAAAATGTCTTCAAGTTGCACCAGGCAAAATTTAGGTTGGATACTAGAAAAAAACTTCACTGAAAGGGTTCTAAAAGACTGAAATACGTTCCCCAGGGATGTGGTTGAATCCCCATCCCCAGAGGTGTTTAAAGAGATGTGATATTAAGGGACATGTTTTAGCACCAGACTTGCTGGAGTTAGATAATAGTTGGACTTAATAATCTTAAAGGTCTTTTCCAACTGAAATGATTCTATGATTCTATACTATTTCTCTTCTAAATATTTTTCAAGAGTCTTTTTTCTATAGAGATAATTAGAGATATGTGTGGTTAAATTATCAAGCTATTTTCAAGCCATTCCTAGATGCAAGAAGGTAACAGTAGTGCACAACTTAAGACCATGATTTCCAAGGAAGAAAGAAAGAAAAGCAGATGAGAATTGAATTCTCTTTGGAGAATTTAGAAAACCTCGAGTTCATTTGCTCTGAATGAAAAATCTTCCAGTTAGCACTGGAAGCTTTCAAAACATGAGACACATTAAAAGAACAGATGGAATGAAATATCTGGTGTTGTGCAGCCTCAGTGGGTAACACAAGAGTCACAGATATCATAGAATGGTTTGGGTTGGAAGGCATCTTAAACAACATCTAGTTCCATCCTTCTCACCATGGGCAGACCAGGTTGCTCAAATCCTCATCCAACCTGGCCTTGAACTCCTCCAGGGAGGGGGCATCCACACGGTTGCTCCCTGAGCAACCTGTTCCAGTGTCTAACAACTTACTGTAAAGAATTTCTTCCTAATATCCAGTCTAAATCTGCCCTCCTCATGCTTCAGTCCATTCTCTCTTGTCCTGTCACTACAAGATCTTGTAAAAAGTCCCTTCCTGGCTTTCTTGCAGGCCTCCTTCATGTACTGGAGGGCTGCTCCATTTTCACCCCAGAGCCTTCTTTTCTCCAGGCTAACAGCTCCAACTGTCACAGCCTGTCCCCATGAGAGAGGTGCTGAGCCCTCTGATCATCTCTGCGGCCCTTCTCCGAAGCCACTCCGTCAGTTCTGTGTCTTTATGCTGGGGGGACCAGAACCTGACAGAGTACTCCAGGTGGGGTCTAGTGAGAGCAGATGGGCAGAATCACCTCCCTTGTCCTGCCAGTCACACCTCTTTTGATGCAGCCCAGGACGTGGTTGGTCGTCTGGGCTCCAAGCACACACTGCTGGCTCATATTGAGTTTTTCATTAACTGGCACCCTCAAGTCCCTCTCCTCTAGGCTGCTATCAAGACATTACTTGCCCAGCCTATAGTTGTGCTTGAGATTGCCCCAACCCATCTGTAGAACCTTGCACTTGGCCTTGTTTATCTTCATGAGGCTGGCTTGGGCCAAGTCTCCAGCCTGTCCAAATCCATGTGGATGGCGTCCCTTCCTTCCAGTACACCAAGATGTCTGACCTCTGAAGTCAACAGACACTTGAATGAATGGCAAAAGGCCTGTTGGTACCTCTACCATATAGCACTTACTAGAATTGTTAAAGAAGGCCTGATCTTGCAATTTAGAGGGCAGGAAAGTAGCTAAAGCTGCATGGTCCTAAGGCCCTAAGGCTTTCAGCTCTCCGCGCACCTCCCATCTGTTTCAAAATCAGGACCCAGCAGAGAATACATTGCAGAATCACCCCATAACACATCACACAATATTACATAGTGCCTCCTCATTGAGCTGTATCCTATTTTGCTTTTAAAATCTTTGGGAAAATATAGCAGATGCTGAACTGGTAACCGAAAGGACAATGAAAAGAGCTGGCAAAGCTGGTAGGAGCTTGAATATTGCTACTAACATTACAGCTGTACAACTTAACTAAGCTAAGGGTAATCAGATCTCATGTCCCAGGAAGAAAGTTGAGTCCTGCGCCACTTAAAGTGATGCTTACCTCAGTTCTCTTCAGCCTTCATTACTCATGCTAGGTAAACTTATCCAGCTTCCTTTGAAACGTCATGTCCTGACAGCTGCTAGGAACAGGATATGTGACCTGATAGGTATATCAAATCCTAAATTCCTGGAAAGGCCTCCTTAGAAATGGGCAGAACTGTCAGCCTCCTTGGAAACTGCAATTAATCCAAGGTGAGGAGCTCATTGCCATAACAAAGATACAGACAAAACTGGTTTTTTCTTCTTAGCATGTCTACTACTCAAACATTGTGGTCAAGACACAGAGTAAGTTCAGCTTTGAGCTTAAAGCCAGAAAACACTTTGAGGCTGTGCTCTTGACTGTGATGTCTACCATAAAGTGCTGCATTAAATAAATATTTGACATCTACCCAGGATTTGTTCACTGGAAGGATCCCAAACTGGTTTGCATGCTATATATAGGAATCTGGCATGACTTGGCATGATGACATCAACTCCAAACACTGGAGATAAGGCAGCAGGGAAGGAGAGTGTGCTGCAGAAGACTGGTAATAAACGACCTGACAACAGACATCCCTGTAGTGGCATTTCACAGTCACTTCATGCATTCATCCTCACAGCAACCCCATAATCAAGTTACAAAGAGAAGGAACTAAAGGCTCAGTAAGACATGTACTCCATACCAGCAGCTGCTCTTCAGGTTAGACCACAGTATCATAGCATCATCAAAGCCTCTAGGCAGAGGCTGAATATTGGCTTCTTCCTCTTTGGGGACTGGACAAGTTCCACCCAGGTTTGGGGCCTCAGTTACCAATGCCCAGAGCACTCTCAAGGTTATAACAGGACTGATGAGGTGCATTTTAGTGGCTTCACTTCTGATTCTTAGGACATCTTCCTAACTGCTGTCAGGCTGTGCCCAAACTTTGAGTTCCTGTTTACCATCAACCACAGAGATGGAGATTTCCTTTGGCTCTTCCTGAATTCTCACCATGGGGCATTTAACCCCTCCCTTCAAATCAGCTTAACAGCTCACCTTGGGAATGAAGCATCTTCAAAGCAGTAAGAACAATGCTACTGTGTGGAGAAGGAAGCTAGTGGCTCACTAGAGCTTTACACTATGGGTCTGAATTGCCATCATTAATTTTCTACCTATAACCATGTTTCAAAGGGACCACACAGCTCACAGCTCTGGTAATTGATTACGGTGCTTTTCACTCTGAGGTTCAAAAGTGCCTTATCTCCCTCAGTTAAGACTGAAAGCTGCCCTTTGATACTTTCACTGACTTAGGCCTTTTGGTTGCAGGACAGTTCTCTCTACCTGTTTCACCTGAAAAAGCTGGGTTTTATTTTAGTATAACAGCATTGTTTCGGAGTGGGGCTACTGTGCAGGGGAAGACCAGGAGACAACATAAGGTGGGGAGTGACCTCATAATTTCCCACCACGAGACACAGAGAAACACACCAGGATGGTGACAGCAACAGGTGCTTTCCAGATGGCATCAACCAAGGTAATGGGGCAGGTCCAAAGCTAGGAAAAAAAAAAACAAACCTAGAGCCACAAGGATGATTGGGGAGCTTGAGCATCTCCCCTATGAAGAGAGACTGAGACACCCAGGGCTGTTTAGTCTGGAGAAACGAAGACTGAGAGATCTGATCAGTGCGTTCAAATATCTGAGGGCTGGGTGCCAGGTAGATGAGGCCAACCTCTTTTCACTGTTGGGCAGCAATAAGACAAGGAGCAACAGCTACAAACTGGAACACAGAAGGTTTCACCTCAACATGAGGAGAAACTTCTTTAGAGTGAGGGTGATGGAGCCCTGGAACAGGCCGCCCAGAGAGGTCATGGAGTCTCCTTCTCTGGAGACTTTCAAAACCTGCCTGGATGCATTCCTGTGTGAACTACCCTAGGGGATCCTGCCTTGGCAGGGGGTTTAGACTGGATGATCTCTGGAGGTCCCTTCCAGCCTCTAAGGTTCTGTGATTCTCTGATTCTGTGAAATCCAAACACCACAGGAACAGCCCTGCAGACAGGAAACTCAGAAGCGCGGCTGAGGCTGAGAATGAAGGCCCAGTCTATATGGGCAGAGGATGTGGTGGGGGGTCCCAAGGTATTACCCTGGAGTGACCCCCTCTGTTAAGGGTTCTCAGGGCCCCAGTGAGCATTTGGGTTGAATGTTTTCCAAAGCAATGTGTTTTGATAAAAAGTCTGAAAGTTTTTCACACCAGTACATTTTGGAATTGTAATGTTGGAAAGCATATAAAGAAAATCTCTGCATGTGGTAAAAATGCTTTTGCTTTCAACAGAATTTTATGAAGGACAGGAAAATCCGAAATATTTCTCTTTGTCTTTCCCAGTAGAGGGGAGTTGCTAATCTAGCACTGCATTGGACAGAAATGACCCTGAAAAGAACAAGACCTTTCTTTCCTATCTCCAGAAGGCTACATGTTAAGTTAGCAAACCTGTGAGAAGAGTCTAAACCTCCCAGTCTTACCAGGAATGTAGGCTTTGCCACATCTGGACCAATGAATTGATTCCTCAAGTGAAAGGAGCATTTTTACAAATACACTGTGCTGCAAAGGAAGCTTACTTGGAATTTCTCATGTGAAGTGAACTTCAGAGAGAGACTGGGGGGCTTGGCTGATACAGCTGAAGGCTGCGCAGCTACCCAGCAAGACCTGGACAGACTGAGAGCTGGGCACAGAGGAACCTAATGAGGTTCAACAAGGGCAAGCGCAGAGTCTTGCACCTGGGGAGGAATAATATACTGCACCAGCACAGGTTGGGAGGTGATCTACTGGAGAGCAGCCCTGTGGAGAGACACCTGGGAGTGCTGGTGGATAACAATTTGTCCATGGGACAGAAATGTGCCCCTGTGGCCAGGGAGGCCACTGGGATCCTGGGCTGCATTAAGAAGAGAGTGTTCAGCAAGCTGAGGGAGGTTCTCCTCCCCCTCTACTTTGCCCTGGTGAGACCTCATCTTGAGTACTGCATTCAGTTTTGGGCTTTCCAGTTTAAGAGGGACAGGGTGAGAGTCCAATGGACGGCTACAAGGATGGTTAGGGGACTGGAGCATTGCCTGATGAGGAGAGGCTGAGGGACCTGGAGCTTTTTAGTCTGAAGAAGAGAAGACTGAGAGGGGGTTTAATAAATGTTTAAAAGTATCTGAGGGCTGGGAGTCAGGAGGGGGGACAGACCTGCTCACTTGCTCCTTGTAATAGGACGAGGAGCAATGGATATAAGCGGCAGCACAGGAGGTTCCACCTCAACACAAGGAGGAACTTTTTTACTGTAGGGGTCACAGAGCACTGGAACAGGCTGCCCAGAGTGGTTGTGGAGTCTCCTTCTCTGGAGACTTTCAAGGCCTGTCTGGATGCTTTCCTCTGACCTGAGCTAGATTGTATGGTCCTGCTCTGGCAAGGCAGGGATTGGGCTTGATGATCTCTTTGGGTCCCTTCCAACCCCTAACAACATCCTGTGATCCTGTGATTCTGTGAGATCTATTCCAGAACGCTATGAAAGAAATATGTGCTGCTCCTAGCAATGAGATACCTTTTCTGTAGATAAAGTTAACAGAAACAGCTTGCATTTGTAAAACACTCATGAAAGTGAAAACCTTTTCTCTGCAAGACACATCAAAATTCAACCACTTCCGACTGAAACAAAGACATAGTTTAAATCTTGTCAATTTTGCTTTATTTAAAGTATTTCTGACCCTTCCTAACAAGCTGCTCTAAGAATGCAGGCAGTCCAGAAAAATTAGAAGTAGTTCAATTTAGTGATATGGGTTTTCATATGGCCTTCACTACTTGCAATTCTCTTTTTTTCTTTCAAGACCAAACTTTCAGGGTCATGTAATCACTCAAAAAAAACCCCAAAACCTCAACTTCCATTTTGAAAATGGGGAAAAGCAAAAAAAAAAAAATTTTTTTTTTTTTCAGTCCCTGTAGTTGCACAGAAATATTTTGAAAATATGGATCATAAATTCACAGGAATTAGAAGACAAACAAAAAGAACCTTCTGTTTATTATTTTTTTTTTAATTTAATGATTTGTAGGCCAATCACATAATTCAGGGGGTGGGTGTCTGCTGCATGATATTTGAATGCCTAGTTTGGAAATGCTGGACTTTATAGTGTTATTATTTCCTACCTATTTTATATTTATAGTATTGAGGCCTAAAATTCCAAGTTTCAGCAAAGTAGAATGCTTTCTTCTCCTGAGGTGATAAATCCCTGGAAATAATGGAAATATTGACAGACTTTAACTATAATGTTTCAAATGAGACACCATGTTTTTTGGTTCCTAATTAAATGCATATTTCTTTCAAAATCAGCTCTTTTATAACTTGTAAATCATTTCAGTGGCAGCGCAGAGGGAAATAAGGGGAATGTTGATCTTGGCAAGCTTTATCTTGGCAAGAAAAGAAGAATTTTCATCTGAACTTAAAATTCTTAAAACCTCTTATCCAAACAATATTTATAGTGGGTAAAAGAGTTCTTTAAAAGAAGAATTAAAAAAAAAAAAAAAGAAAAAAAATCATTGGCCAGTTTAAGCTTGCAAACAAATTGACAGGTATTGTGCTGCCTCCCTGTGGAGACTGGGATGCCTTATTTAGAGTTGCTTTTGAAACCAGAATCAAATGCAAGAGCGTTTTTAGTTCAACCCATTTGCAAGCGTGTTTCTGTCTGGTTACTAAGTACAAACGATCTACTGGAGAAATACAGAAGAATGCTGAAGGATATCAAAGTGTTAACCAGTCATCTCACAGAAGAAAATGTCTCAGAATCACAGAACTAACCAGGTTGGAAAAGACCTTTGAGATCATGAGTCCAACCTATCACCTAACAACTTCTAATTAACTAAACCATCGAATCATAGAATCATAGAATCAAACAGGTTGGAAGAGACCTCCAAGATCATCCAGTCCAACCTATCACCCAGCCCTAGCCAATCAACTAGACCACAGCACTAAGTGCCCCATCCAATCTTTTCTTGAACACCTCCCTGGGCAGTACNCACCATGGCCATTAAACCATGCCCCAAAGAGCCCATGTCCCCAAGTTTCTTGAACACCTCCAGGGACAGTGGCTTAACTGCCTCCCTGGACAGCCTGTTCCAATGCCTGATCACTCTTTCTGTAAAGAAATTCTTCCTAATATCCAATCTAGACTTGCCCTGCACAGTTTCAAGCCATTTCCACTCATCATATCACCTGATATTAGGTAGAACAGACTGAACCCCACCTCATTTCAACCTCATTTCAGGTCTCCTCTCAACGTCCTCTTCTCCAGATGAAACAATTCCAGTTCCCTCAAGCACTCCTCATAAGACTTGAACAAGCCATAGACTCCACCAGCTTCACTGCCCTTCTCTGAACACATTTCTGCAACTCAATCTTTTTGCTGTAGTGAGTGGCCCAAACTGGAACCCAATATTTGAAACATAGCCTCATCAGTGCTGAGTATGGGGGCAAAACAACTATTCCTGCTGGCCACATTATTCCTGATACAGGCCAGGATGCTGTTGGCCTTCTTGGTCACCTGAGCAAACTGCTGGCTCATGTTCAGACAGCTGTTGATCAACACTCTCCAGGTTCTTTTCTGATGGGCAACTTTCTAGATTAAGAAGAGGGGAAAATAGTTTTCTGCTGGTCCAACACCAAAGTCACTCTCTACAATGCAGGTAGGGAAGCAGTAAACTCACAGCAGTGCTGAATTAGGATAGGTTCAAACTGCTTTGGAAACATAACTTCCACTTCCAGTCTCCCTTCATCTCTGTGGGACACAGCAGTGGGTGTTTATTCTCTGTGCCACTCCCAGGGAAAGACTATGGAGACTAAGAACCCTGACCCTGCATTGATAGAGGAAGACAACACTCATTTTACAGAAGACAGCAGCACAACTAAGAGGCTCTGGAGAAGTCTTTTGTAGGGATTCAAGCCTGGTGATTGTTGTGGTAGGCCTGAAAAGGCCAAGGTGGGCTTGTACATGTCCTGGCTTGCCCAGGCATGCTCCCCTGCCCCCCCTCCTTCCGAGCTGGGGGTGGTGGCCACAAAAGCCCCAGCTTCACCTAATATGGGCAAACCGGGCAAACTGGGCAAGCTGCCATCCTGATTGGCTAGTCTATGTCCAAAGGCCCATCAGTCTCGGGCTGAACTATATAAAGGATGAGCAGGTAGCACAAGCTCGCTCGCTTGCTCTCGCTCCTCTCTCGCTCTGCTATTGTGTCCGTGCCTGCTGAGGCATCCATGCGGTCGGCCTGCTGCCAAGAGAGCCAGGACCAGCCAGCGTGACACCGAGACTGCACACCGAGACTGCACACCGAGACTGCGCGTCCTGCCTCCACCTGAGTCTGCTGCCAAGAAAGCTAGGACCAGGTCTGAGATCGTCTGCCTCCCTTCAAAGCCCATGCAGCAGCCCACACAGCAGCTTTTGGCCCGGCAGCAGCCCCACCACGTGCTTGGGTATTGTTTTCCCGTGATATTTTTGTGAGTAAATACTTCAAGCCTCTTGTAATCATTGATTGCCTTCTGCCATAAGCAGAAAGAGCTTCCTGCGCCCATCCAGTGGCTAAGCAGGGTAATCAACTGCAAGCGGTGAAAGCCACACCGCACAAACCTTCTCTACCAGTAAAAAAATGTTTGCTTATGCTAGTTGCCTTAAAGTGTTCCAGTTTTGCCTGTTCCCTGTATGTACACATTTCCAAACCGTGCGTTTTTGAACCTTGTATATAAGTTTTGTGGTGAGATTTAATGTTAATAAACAGTTTTCATAGTTATTAACAATCTCTGCCTGGATATCAAAATTTATATCATTATTAATTTTAATACCTTTCATTACAGTGATGCTCTGGAGTGACCAGGAACAGAACACCTGTAGGAGGGGAAGATGGGCCACCAGCTGCACTTCTTGGCTAGCACTAAGGAGATATGAACCCCTGTTAACTCCACTTTCACCTCATCTGAGCCGCTTGAGTGAGCCAAACCTTCTTCTGGAGGTGCAGTGCTCCTTACTTAAGTATTGAATTACCTTCAGGGGAGATCTTCCTCTACTGATTATAAAGGAAGCTCAAAGGAGCTTCTTGATTTATGTACCTGGAATTATAGGGGATTAATAGCAACTGGATAAACAAGGACCAGGGGTACAGCCTACTGACTCAGTAAATGTATCCAGAATAACATACCACTTCTTCTGTGGTGTAACATTCCACCATAGCTCCTGTGTGGTGCTTTTCCAGGAATCATAAGGCAAGTTCACAGAAGTGCAGGGCCAAAGGGGAATTAGCTGTTTTTCCTCTGCCAAGTAGACAGTCTGCAGTCTTCTGCCAACATTTAATGAAACATCATTAAGAACAGGTATTCCCATCAATAATTTCCCATAGACATTTTCTGTCACATCTTCCTCATGCGGATTTAAACATATGAGGGCATGTCTAGTCTACTGAGTAATAATGTAGAACAGGACATCAATCAGCATGAAATCCGCTCAGGAGGTATCAGAGCAATTCACCTGCAGAAGTAGCTTAATCTTCACATATTCACAATTCCTTGTTTTATTAGTATTAAATGTTGAAGCAGAACAAGAAAATATTAACTCCTAAAAATATATGATTGCCTTTGGGCACAAAGAGCCTTAACATGTACTTAATTCTTTGTTGTATCTCTGACTGTGCTGATGTGCAAACATTAATTCTTGTTTTGTTTCTCCCTTTCCCTGATTTATTTTCATTCCTGTGAAGGTGGCACATTTTCACAAGAATCTACTTGCTTTGTCTAGGATGGCCACACATACAGGGCTGACCTGGACAGTCCTGGAACAGAGACTTCACCTAGTGACCACAGCCCAGTTGAGTTTCTAATTGCAGAAAGAAAAGGACGCTAAATCTCACCTGATTTACATCCTGCATGCTGATTATGTTCATTTACTCATCCAGACCAGATACCAGGTGAGCAAGAGATGGCAGCACCAGCAGTGGCTCCATTTCCTACCTCGTGTAACAGTGGAAGCCAGATGGCAGGTTTCCAGGTTTTTTTCCCTGCCAAATTTCTCACTTTTCTTTTTCTGTTGAAACCCTGAAAGAAAATTTTGGTTTGCAGATTTTGGCAAGGAAAGGGGAAAGGGGAAAGGGGAAAGGGGAAGGGGAAGGGGAAGGGGAAGGG
>WBNM01021433.1:0-10042 GCA_013399055.1 Ramphastos sulfuratus | reverse complement strand
CTTCCCTGCTCTTAATCTTTTCCTCTGTTGTTCCCTCTCCCTCTCCCTCCTCTTCCCTCTCTCCCTCGGTTTTGTTCAACATTATCCCTTAATAAATAGTTCTTGGTGATATTTGGTCTCGTTTGCACCTTAGTTTCACAACACGGACATCTAAAAGAACCAGTCTTGCTCCTCTGGACAGAGATACTGTTCAGCTCTGTTCTCTGGACCTTGACACCCACCTGCTCTGTATCTGGGAAAATTGAGCTCCTTTGCTCTTCCAAACACATCTTCTGCAAAGGAAGCTGCACTTCTGGGGGCCCAGAGGGCCTGGGCAGCTGCTGGAATTCCAGATGTTCCTTCTCATTCTGGCTGCAAAACCCAGTGGCCAAGGGAAAAAGCAAGCCCTGGGTAGAGAAAGGCTGCACTGCTACCTTTGAATGTGAGTGAGAAAGGCAGCAAAGTGATGTTAGAGAAGGCACTAACAGCAATGGAGAGTGAGCTGGGAAGCAGGTCTCCAGTGTGAGCCTCACCTGTCCTCACACCTAGCTGCAGTCAGATGCCAGCAGCACAGCAGCTCAGATGCCAGCAGCAGCACAGGGCCAGGCTTGCCAAAACAAAGTTCTCTGCTGTGCCGCAGCTCAGCACCTGCAGTTTACCAGAAGTCTCTGGANGAGTCAATTTCCTGCTTCTCATGATGACCTGCAAGATGCTCCTCTGCTGCATGCTCCCATGAGGTGTTTAGCAGCCTCTGCACAGCACTTCTAAGAGCCATCATTTGCTGTCAGCCCCCCAGATTACTTCCCAGACACCTAGTCCTGGAGAAGCCATCTGACAGCCAGCAGATCTCCGGGAGCAGCGCAAGAAGAAACTCCCAGCAGTTTGGAAAGGCATGGGCAGACCTTTAGCTTGGGAGTGTGGCCATGAGATGCACAACTCCTGCTCCTCCTGCACTGGGAAGAGACATCACAACTGCCATCAAACTGGAGCAACCCCTAAAGCTGTTTGTCAGCTCCTTTGAAACCTTGTGTTAAAAACAGTCCCACGCCCAGCACAGCTCTAGCAAACGGCCACACCCTGTGGGCACAGCACAAAGGCCACCACAGCTTGCAAGGGTTGAGTTCTCCCACAGCAGCCAATTCCAGCAGACAGAAATCATCTTCTATCAATGGTCAGGCACTGTCAAAGGGATCAAACGTCCCAAACAGATCTGTGCCTCTGCAGCACTGAGAGACAAGCCAACCGAGCCCCTAGAAAGCAGTGCACACTGAACTTGTTCAGCAGCAGGGATTCTTAGTGAGCTGAGGATAAAGAAAGTGGGAGGGATGAAAGGAAGAAACTCATCCAAGTGCCTTTAATTGAAGGGAAGGTGAGGAAGGGGCAGTCCTGGCTGCTTCGGCAGAGCCTTCCCTGCGTTGCTCTGCTGCGGCTGCCGAGGGGGCACAGGCTGTGCTTCTTGTGCAGCTGCTTGCTGCCTGCCTGCTGCCTGTGGCAGAGCTGTAGGTGCTGAGCTAGAGCCTGGCACCTGGCACACAGCAGCTCCAGTATGGCGAGCAGCAGCAAGATGGACAGCAGCAGGTGGGGGACTGGATCCCGAGGCCTGGTTAGAGGAAGTGTTGCCCTCAGCGCAGCCACCCCTGACACTGCAAGAGAACAAAAGGACACCTGAGGTAAGCACCAAGCTACCAAGAGAGCAGTAACAGCTTCTCCTCTCTTCAGCCCATCTGCAGCTGCACACAAACACCTCCTGCCTCTGCACACCTTCCAGACTGAAAACTGCAGCCACTCAACATTGCAATTCAAAGTCCCAAGCAGATTGCCAGGCACCCATCGCCCTCCCAGGGAGTTAAGGTGGACTGAGTCTATAGTGCAGTTGGCCCAGATGATCTCAAAGGTCTTTCCCAGCCTCACTGATTCTGGGGGATGCCAGCTCCTGTTCACTGCACTCCTCAGAAACAGCAAAGCCCAAGCCTGTGAGACAGCAGCAGGAGTCAGGTGCAGCATGCACAAGCTCACTGCAGCACCCCAGGCTGTGCCTCCCCAGCTCTGGAGGACAGAGACTCACCAATGCTTTGCTAGCTCAGGAGGGATGTTGGACCAGTTGGTGGGTAAAGAATTGGCTTGAAGGTTGCACTCCAAGAGTGGCAGTCACTGGCTCCATGTGGGAGTGGAGACCAGTGACAAGTGGTGCTCCTCAGGGGTCAGTGCTGGGCCCAGTGCTGTCTAACATCTCTGCCAGGGGCATGGGCAGGGCCCTTGAGGCACCCTCAGCGACTTTGCCAACGCCACCAAGCTGTGTACTGGGGCTGAGAGGCTGGAGGGAAGGGATCCAGCCAGGGGTACTGGGACGGGCTGCAGCGGTGGGCCCAAGCCAACCTGATGGAGTTCAGCAAGGCCATGGGCAAGGCCCTGAACCTGAGTCGGGGGAATGGCAACACAAATGCAGGCTGGGCAGAGAGTGGGCAGAAAGCAGTGCTGAGGAGAAGGACTTGGGGGTGCTGGGTGAGGAAAAGCTCAATGTGAGCTGGCAATGTGCTGGGCTCCAGGTCGAGAGAGAGGATTCTCCCCCTCTGCTCCACTCTGATAAGATCCTACTTGAAAACTACTTTGTGCAGGATGTCTGTGAAGGCTGAGCAGGCAGCACTGAGCTGCCAGAGGAAGTCCTTGTGCCTCGGCTGTCAGAAGAGAGCTGGTCAGAAGGAAGGCTGCAGTCTGCAACATGGCCCAGCTGGGCACTCCCTGCCACCAAGCAGGCACTGCTCTGAGCCTGCCCCGCAGAGACCTGGCAAGGCAAAGAAAGGAATATTAACATAGAGAACAGCTTGGGAGTTAGGATCTGACTGCAGAAGCTAAGGAGCACCTCTCATCCTTTTCTTAACAGATCACATCAGGCTGTCTCCTGTTAAGTGCTGCAGCAGAAAACATCCCAGGGTGTTCAAAGGACACTGCTCACATTCTGCCCTCAGGCTTGGAGCTTCCTATTCCTTTTGGCACAGCCCTAAGTAAGGCCTGACCTCCACCCAGAGAGGCTGTGAGCACTGCTGGCTGCAGCAGTCAGTGCCTGTCTCTCTTGCTCTGGGGAAATGGAAACTAAGGAGGGGGAACAAAACTCCCTGAAGAATGCTGCTGGATTTTGTAAGCCGCTGAGGCTACCAGCACCTGAATAAGGGCATGGCTGACCCAGACAGGAGGAGGTTTCTCAGATAATATTTGGAGGGGCTGCCTTCAGAGTAAGTCAGCCTGGCTCAAGAGCAGTTGAAGTGCAGCTGAAGTTTTTAAAAGCATCAAAGAGTAAAAAGCAGCCAGGCAGAAACCCTTTGCAAAGTCTGCCCTGGAGGGAACTCTGCTGCTCAAGGCAACACCACAGGGCAGTGATCAAAAATCACTTCTGAGCTGAGAGCTGTCAAATCAGGAGCTGTGCTGGGTTAAGGCTAATTGGAATATTTTAATAGAGAAAATTATATTATAGGCTGTGAAAAGGAAACAATGGTGATGTTTACTTCACTNTATTCCTGTCTATAGTGTATATCTCTGCTTGCACATTGTGCTGAGCTGTAAATAGAGCTTCATCTAAACTTTCAGCCGACTTTTAGCCTGGGTCATTTTACAAAGTGTGGGGGGGCGGGGAACTCCCAAATCTACATTTGGCCAGGGCTATCTGGGTTGTGTGGAAGGGAAAACTAACCCCGTGGTGCTTCCCCCTTAGCTTAGAGAGAAAAGGGAAGAGGAGGGAAGAGTCACTGAGCAGTGCCCCGAGAGCCAGGCTGAGCAGCCTTGCGCCCTCTGCTGGGCAAAAAGATTCGGGTTCCAAGTCTTCCACTGTTCAGCAGCTGGGGCAGAGCCACCACCTGACACAAGTGTGTTCAACGAGGAAAGTCACAGCAGCAGCTCTGCTGAGATCCCCAAAGCCGACAGCAGAGGACGTTTAGGTTGAAGAAGACCTGGATGCCCATCAAGTCCAGCCCTCAGTCCTGCTGTCCAGCCCCTTGGCAGCTTTCCTGCCCTACTGGGTGCAGACAGCGCTTGGAGATCAGCCCCAAGGTGCCGGGGGGGCACTGCTGCTTCTCTGCACCCCAAAACAAGAAGCAGGGAATTGAACTCCTTCAGGGTGCAGAGGCACTGAGTCAGAAACAGAGAGCTGACCTCTGTTCACCAGGAGGGAACTTCCTCTTGGCTTGCTGTGGTTGCCAAATGAAGAGCACTACAGCAGCACCCCCCTGCAGCTCAGGCTTTGGCAGCAGAGCAGCCCTCTGCAGATCAGCTCTGCCATCCTGCCTGCCCCAGCAGGCACCTTGAGTTGCCTGCAAGAGGAGGACTTCCCAGCTTTGGTGGGCTGCAGATGGCCATTCCAAAGCAGCTTGGGAGCAGAATGCATCCCTCAAAGCTTGGGCTTCCAAGCCAGGCAGCCAGCACAGCAGATGGCCCCCGACCTCGGCGGGCAGCTCCCAGCAGCGACGGCTCGAGGCAGGAGCAGCCTGTGGTACCTGCAGCCCCACGTCCAGCTCTCTGCTCTCCGGGTGGTAGCTGATGAGCGAGGCCTCCCCACTCAGCCTGACCTCGTAGCTGGGGCCTCCCTGCACCCTGCAGAGGGCCGTGGCACAGGCCACGACGTTGGGGTGGCCAAAGAAGCTGAAGGTGACCTGCTGTCTCTGGCCCGGCTGCAGCACCCCATGCAGCGGCAGGATGTCAAACGCCTGTGGTAGGGCGCAGAGGGGCACATGGTGAGCATGGAGAGGGAGGCAGAGCAGCAGCCGTGGGCTGGGGCAAAGTGCACACCTGGCTGCAGGGGCCTCTTCCCCCAGCACAGGCAAAGTCATCCTGACCTCATCCTGCAGCCACTCCAGGTACCAGAGGAGACGCCGTGGGGAAAAGCTTTTCCCAATCTCACCAATTCATGCATTCATTAATGCACCACACTACAGTCATTTGGGAGCTCTCCTGGCAGCAAGAAATTCTCTCTGCTGCACACCTTGGCTTTAAAACCTTTCTTTCTGCCTGCAGTTACACCAGCTGCTGAGCTGAGAGTCCTTGGAGCCAGGGGGCCCCTCCAGGCCAGCTCCTCTGGCTCCTGATGCTCCTCACTCTGATTTGCACTCTGCTGTCTCTCCAGAAGCCACAGCGGCAGCTCCTGCCAAATGCCCTCTCCACCACATGATGAGTGACAAAGGAAGAACAGCTGAAGACTCTGGTCGGCAGCTCAGGGGACATTCTCCTTCCCCTCTACTCAGTTCTAGTCAGGCCACATCTGGAGTCTTGGCTCACTTTTGGGCTCCCCAATTCAAGAGAGACAGGGCACTGCTGCAGGGAGACCAGGAGAGGCTGCCAAGCTGCTGAGGGACCTGGAGCAGCTCTCTGAGGAGCCCTGGGGCTGCTGAGCCTGGGGAAGAGCAGCCCCACAGGGGATATGAGCAATGCTCAGCAAGAGCTAAAGGGCCTGTGGGGGGCAAGTGGATGAGGCCAGGCTCTTGGCTCTTGTCAGTGGGGCCCAGGGACAACAGGCACACATTGCAAGCCAGAAGGTTCCACCTGAGCTAGAGGGGAAACTTCTTTGGCGAGAGGCTGCTGAAGGCTGTGGTGGAAGGTCCAAATTATACCTAAGCTACATATCCAAGACACGTCTCTCCATGTCCTAAATACTGTCTAGATAGCCACCGTGCCCCCTTCCTCTCTCCTTCTTCCCGGGTGGAAGCTGGAGAGCAGACAAAAGCCTTGGTGCCTCTCAGTCTGCCACAGAGACACCGCATTTGGTCTGGTTTTGCAGCCTGCTTTGGTTTTGGTGAAGGCAGGGCAGGGATGCTAGGCCCGTGCATCTCCGTGTTTTGGTGAAATAACCAAGGCTTGGTTCCAGGGGTATTTTTTATCTGTTGCTACTGGTCAAAGCCATTTGCCAGTGATGTGGNTTGTTTGTTTGCTGCTGCTGCTGCCTTTGTTTTGTTTGCTGCCCATCCTGTTTCTGCCACACACGGAAGAGTTGAACCCTTCCTGTCTCTGGAACCGAGCCAAGGGCCTGAAACAGCTCATCCCACCCCGGGATACAGCTACCCACCTGAGCTCAGCCGAGCCAGCCTCTAGCAAAGACCTAGCAACCAATTGCCACATTGGGACCTGCCAGCAGTTCTCCAGCCCGAGGGCAGACTCCTCTGCTACACACAGCACCCGATGGGACTGTTCCGGCCCCTACACCCGGAGCCTGCTTCAGCCAGGGGCTGACCGCTCCGGTAACTTCCTGAGAGCCAAGGAGGGTTTGCTTCGTGCCCCTGGATCTTCTCAGACAGCTACTCCATTGGAGCTACACCAGCAGCAAGCCACCCCCACCCCCCCAGCACCATCATCACCTGCAAGGCCACCAGGTGCCTGTCACTGTATTGTTCCTCCTTGATGCTTCTGCACATGCTTTCGGATTACAAACATCCAGACTCTGCACAGTCAGCACAGGAACTCTTTTCTAAAGCTAGTGAAAGTTTATCTTGAACCTTTTAGCAGCCCTTTGTGCTGCAGGACTCTCTTCCCTAGATTGAGTTTCTAAACTCTTTCCTAAAACTGTTTAAAATTCATCTAATCAGCTACATACATTCTGCAAAGACAGTTTTGCCAACTGCATACAAGAATTTCTGTGTGTTAACTGTAAACAAGTTTGGGGACATTTTCTTGATGCATTCCAGAAACCATTTCATCATTTTTATGTCAGCCTCATTGCAATTCACTTCTAAGCCAGATTCAAACCCATCCTTTACAGAGGCCTGGAGCAGGCTGCCCAGAGAGGTTGTGGAGGCTCCCTCTCTGCAGAGATTCCAAAGGTCCCTGGCCACTGGGATCCTGGGCTACCTGCTGTGGGTGCCCTGCTTTTGCAGGGAGCTTGGACTGGATGATCTCCAGAGCTCCCTTCCAACCCCACTGTGCTGCAATGCTGGCAACACCCTCCAGAGCTGCTGCACAAGGAGGATGTTGGCTCAGCCCTACACTATGTCCTGCACGGTCTCTCCACACCCAGCTGCTTGGAGGGACATGAGGCCACTCTGTGAGCAGTGCTGAGGGCCACCAGTGGCAGTCAGGGCTGTGGACCTGCTGCCACACTGCAAAGCCAGAAGCCAGGCAGATTCCCACTTACGTCCTCCAATCCCAACCGCTGGGGCTCTCTCTCCTTCAGCTTCATCAATTCCTTGATGCCAACCACGCTGGGAGCTGCCATAGTACCTTCCACAGCATCTCCCAGCTCCACGCAACTGGATGGCAGCAACAGCTGCAAAACAAGCACCGTGGGCTGCAGGGAGCAAGAGGCTGCTCTGGCTGAGACCACTCTGCTGCAGGCTCCAGCACCTCCTCAAGCCTCCAGCTGAGATGGCAACTGGCAGCAAAGCAAGTCCATGGCAGCTGCTGAGCGTGGCTCCAAGCCCAGCCACAGAGGAGGTGTGGGCTCCACCTTCACTTCCTACACACCAGCAAGTTCAGAGTCCTGGCAGAGACATCCAGGGGGCACTCTACACCCTCATGCCACTCTAGCTTTGCTCCCTCCTGCCCAAAGGACATGCGGAGAGCCTCATATGTCCGGACAGCTTAGCTTCCCCACGACCAGAACAGGAAGACAGCTGCCACTGAGACTACCCAGAACAGGCAGAGGAGCACTGAGGAAGGGCTTGGCCCAGCTCTCCACTTCGGGATGCTGCTTTGGTTTTGTTCCTTGCACTCATCGCTGCTGCAGAGCTGAGGATCTCCACCAGCTCCTTACTCTCAAGACACATTGCTGCAGAAGGCAGCTGAGATCTTTTTCTGCCTTGCATCAGCTGGCAGCTCAGCTTGAACCTCAGAGGTGCCACCTTTCAAAGGGAGCCTTGGCTCTGGCCTTCTGAGCCCTGTTTCTAAGTGAGGCTTCTGGGACTGCTCCTCCAGTTTCAGAAGCCCTTCTGCTTCAGGAAGCTGCAGAAGTGCTTTGTTGCTGGGGCCTTGACACCAGCAGAGGCGGCAAGAATGGGGATGGGACATCCTTGGGCCTAAGCAGAGGCCACATCTCCCTGGCAGATAAAGCACTGGGCAGGGCTGAGTCTTCTCCTGTGTCAATGCCCTTCCTAACCCCTGACAGCTCTGTGGCTGTCTCTGCAATGCCAGACCTCGGGGAAGGCAGGGATGTGCTGATGGGTGGGGCTGAGAAGGTGGCCCATGGGCATCAGTGCTTGCCTTGGCTTGATCTAGAAGGCAGCTCAAAGCCTTCCCACCAGCATGCAGACAAAAGCCTCATTTGACACTGGCAAAGGACCCAGCCCAAGTGAGCCCAAACTCTACAGAGCTCAGCAGCTGAAGGAGGCTTCTCCAAGCCAGACTCTCCTGTTTGCCCCTCCCCACGAGCCCTGTGCCCAGCTGCTGGCCCTGCTGCCCATGCTGCTCTTGGGGCAGGTGGCCGCAGGGCTGTAAGAAGGGAAGGTAGCACCGGCACGGCTCCGCTGGCAAACTGGGAGGAAACACAAGCAGCAGGTGCCCCAGGAAATCTACCTCTGCTTCCAGGGAGTCATCAGCATCTTCTGGCTCCTGGGCAGGATCCCCCAATGCTCCCAGGGCTAGGGCTGGCTCCTCCACACCCCCATCCCTGCAGCTGCTCCCTGAAGACACTGAGCGTTGCCAGCAGGCTGCCTCTTCCTGTGCTGCCTGGGCTGGGAGGCTGTAGCCGGAACAGAAGAGCTCTGTGAGCAGGGACTGCAGGGGCAGGGAGAGGAGACTGCCCTAGTAGCTGCTCACTGGACACTGCTGTGCTCAGCTCAGCAACGGCTCTGGCCCAGCAGCTCCAGACCAGGATGGATCAGGTCAAGGCTCAGTGCTGCCCAGGGCTGAGCTTGGCACAGCAGTGCTGCGGGCACCTGGCTGCAGGCAGGCAGGGAAGAGGCTAGGGCTGGGTGCCCTGTGGGGAGGCAGAAAGGGCACCAGGAAAGGAAACCAGACACACACTGTGCAAAAAGGCAGACTGAGAAGCAAAGGGGCAGAACCCAGCAGAGACCTTCTGGTGGCCTTTCAGTACTTACAGTGACCTACAAGGAAGCTGGGGACAGACTTTTGAGCAGGGCTGCTTGTGACAGGGCAAGGGGGCTGCTCTAAACTCACAAAGAGAGATGCAGAGCAGACACCAGCAAGACATTTTTGGTGCTGAGGACAGTGAGACACTGGCCTAGGTTGCCTGAGGAGGTGGGAGATGCCCATCCCTGGAACCACTCCAGCTCAGATGAAGGTGGAACAGAAGCTAACAAACATGTGGCAATCAGGAATCAATTGAGCCCTCAACCTCTGTCCTGTCACTGCACCACCCCTAGGCTCTGGATCTGTGTCTCTGAAGAGACAAGGGGAGACAAGCAGCTGAGAGCCCTGGGGCTCTGGAGCCTGGAGAGGAGCAGCCCCAGAGGGCATCTTCTCACAGTTCAGCAAGAGCTAAGGGCTGGGGGGCAAGAGGACACCTGTGGTTTGGCAGCAGCAGAGCAGAGCTTTGCTTGGGCTGGCCCAGAAGTGGCCTCTGCTTTCCTGAAGGGGGAGGCTTTTGCAGCAGGAACAGGCTTCACCTCTCAGATGCCAATCCAGCACCCTCACAGTAAAGAAGTTTCTCCTCCTGTGCAGCTGGAACCTCCTGGCTTCCAGTTTGTGCCAACTGCCCCTTGTCTTGTCCCTGGGCACCACTGATGAGAGCCTGGCCTCGGCCTCTCGCCCCCACAGGCCCATTAGCTCCTGCTGAGCACTGATCAGATCCCCCCTGGAGCTGTTCTTCTCCAGGTTCAACAGCCCCAGGGCTCTCAGCCTCTGTTCCTCTCAGAGATGCTCCCGGCCCCTCAGCAGCTTTGCAGCCTCCCTGGGACTCTCTCCAGCAGGTACCTGTCTCTCCTGAGCTGGGCACATGGCATTGGACACAGCATTCTGGGGGCACTGCCTGTCTAGGTTCTTCACAGTGAAATGACACCAGCTGGGGCTGGCAGGGAAGGCACAGAGGTCACAATTTGGATCTGTGTGTGCCAGGGCCCAAGCATGGCTTGCGAGCTCCAGAGACAAAGCAGCACTCGAGGTTAGGGCTACAGCAAAAGTGTTGGCAGCAACT
>WBNM01021432.1:11859-39005 GCA_013399055.1 Ramphastos sulfuratus | reverse complement strand
TCCAACCTTACCACTCTACGATTATATGATTCTATGACCCCAGACCTATCCACTATAAGATCGTAACACCAAATTTATAATTATTATTTAAAGAAAAACCAAAACAAAACCCCACAATTATATAACTAAAAATTTTAAAGGCAAAAAGATAAAAATCAGGATTATACCTTGCAAATGCATTACAGAATGGCACATAGCATAGGTAGCTACAAGTGTCTGCACTAAAGGAAAGACTGTTAAAAAAGACAAATATCATTAATATACAGTCTAAAAGACTGAGCTCACACAACTGGAAAAGGAAAGCACTACGATCCACTTCTAAAGAAATTACCCCAAGAGATAAAAAAAAGGTTCACAGTAAATATAATAGTAGCCAAAAATCTTGAAATGTAAAAAAAAACCAAAACCTAGCACAGCTACACAGCAGGAAAAGAAACCATTCAAAGAGGATTTTTCAAACAGCTGAAGATGTGTTCAGATCAGAAAAACAGATGATCAAACACTAGCAGCACAAAAATGTGAAAAAACAAGCCTCTCAGAAAATCCCAACTTAACAAAAAACATTTAAAAATACTAATGGACCTTGGAAGCAGAAAGCCTAACACACAATTTGTGGATTCAACAGTCTGAAGGTTTTCAGAATGGCTCAGGCAAGATAAAATAAAGATTAAAAACACGTAACATTTTTGCATGGAAGACACTGGGAAGGTTCCCACGTCAGACCACCACTGAACAGCTCTAAAGGAACTTGAAGTCAACTAAGTGAAATATTCACTCTATGTAACCTCTTGCCTCGCATAATCAGGAGCCTGGAAATTGGCTGATACAGTGTCAGGTTTTCTTAAACTCCTTTTGAGACCAGTATTAGTTCAACATTCAGGCCAACAGAATGATAGAATAGAATCATAATCAATCACATTGGAAGAGACCTCATGAAGGAAGCTCATCCAGTCCAACCTATCACCCAGCCCTATCCAATCAACCAGACCATGGCACTAAGTGCCCCATCCAGGCTTTTCTTGAACATCTCCAGGGATGGTGACTCCACCACCTCCCTGGGCAGCCCATTCCAATGGCAAATCACTCTCCCTATGAAGAACTTCCTCCTAATATCCAGCCTAGACCTCCCCTGGCACAACTCAAGACTGTGTCCCCTCATTCAGTTGCTGGTTGCCTGGGAGAAGAGACCAACCCCCGTCTGGCTACAACCTCCCTTCAGGTAGTTGCAGACAGCAGTGAGGTCACCCCTGAGCCTCCTCTTTTCCAGGCTAAATAACTCCAGCTCCCTCAGCCTCTCTCACAGGGCTGTGCTCCAGGTCCCTCACCAGCTTCATCACCCTTCTCTGGACACACTTCATTACATCAATATCNAGACTACATCCACAGCCTTCCCTGCATTCACCAGGAGGGTAACCTGATAATAAAAGGAGCTCAGGTTGGCCAGGCAGGGCCTGCCCTTCCTAATCCCATGCTGGTTGGGCCTGATCCTTTGGCCATCCTGCAGGTGCTTTGTGATGGCACTCAAGATGACCTCTGTTCCATAACCTTGCCTGGCACTGAGGTCAGGCTGAACAGGTCTACAATTTCCTGGTTCCTCCTTCCAGCCCTTCTTGTGGATGGGCATCACATTGGCAGCTTCCAGTCTTCAGGGACCTCTCCAGTGAGCCAGGACTGTTGAAAAATCACGGAGAGCAGCTTGGCCAGCTCATCTGCCAGCTCTCTCAGCACCCTAGAGTGGATCCCATCTGGTCCCATGGACTTCTGAGGATCCATGTGGCTCAGCAGGTCCCTTACTGCTTCGTCCTGGATTACAGGGGGACTGTACTGGTCCCTGGCTCCATCTGCCAGTTCAGGAGGCCAGTCCTGGAGACAACCTGTCTCACTATTGAAGACTGAGGCAAAGAAGGTGTTAAGTACCTCTGCCTTTTCCTCATCTTTTGTCACTATATTCCCCTCTGCATCTAATAATGAGTGGAGGTTGTCCTTGCCTCTTCTTTTGCCATTAATATATTTATGGAAGCATTTTTTATTCTCCTTAACAGCAGTGGCCAGTCTACGTTCTAAATGGGCTTTTGCCTTTCTAATTTTTTTCTACAAGACCTAGCAACATCCTTAAACTCTTCCTGGGATACCTCCCCTGTTTTCCAAAGGTGATACACTCTTTTTTTTTTCCTTAATTCCTTTAGAAGCTCCTTGCTCATGCAGTCTGGCTGTCTCCCTCGTCAGCTCATCTTCCGGCACATCAGGACAGCCTCTTCCTGTGCCTTCAAGAATTCTTTCTTGAAGTAGGTCCAGCCTGCCTAGCCTGAAGCCCCATCCAGCCTTGCCTTAAAAACTTCCAAGGATGGGGCTTCCACCAGCTTCTTGGGCAATCTGTTCCAGTGTCTCACTACCCTCATGATGAAGAACTTCTTCCTAACATCCTGCCTTTTCCAGATTTTTCCAGATGATCCTTGAGGTCCCTTCCAACCTTACCATTCTATGATTCTATAAATAGCTGAGGGGAAATACAATCAAGCGCTCACAGTGAGTAAGTTATGAACATTCACTGTCTTCTCTAAGGCAAAATCTAGAGGACATCATTGAGAAACCATCATGTGGCAGACCCAAAACAAAAAAGGAACAACACAATCTAGTCAAACATAATAAATTATTTAAGAAAGAAATGTCTATTAAAGGCAAAATAAATTTCCTTCTCAAGAAGTTCCTCCACATGTTTTCAGCCTCTAATACACTTTCCAGGAGGTGTTGAGCTTTGGTTGCCTTATTCTCAGACAGGCTGGTCAGCATCTATTGCTGGTCACTATCGGGGACAGGACACTGGGTTAAATAGGTCTAGCAGAGCAATTCCATATTCTTAAGATTAAAAAATGTTACAAGAAACCCCCAAAAGTTTTTGTTAGTAAAATATAGGCAACATGGAAAACAGACAAAGTATGGACCCACAAAAATGTCACATTAAAAAAAAAAATTTAAAAAAAAAAAAAAAAAGACCAACACTAAAAATAGTCAAACTATTTTTTACATAAAGGTCGCCAGTTGCCAGTTCTGTAATTCAGTGCATGGTCACTAAGTTGCAAGATTTACCACCTCAGATTGGTACAGATTGGGATTTCATAGATATAAACACATTTTATCATACTTCAATATCAGGTTGCACATTAGGAAATTTTGCTGTCGTAGGCAAGGTGCTCTTTTATTAGTTTTTTTCTTAATGTAAACAGTTAATGGCCAAATGAAAGCTAATTAGCTACCATTAAGAACATTTGAAGGTGCTATTTTCCATGTGAAGCTGCTTTCAAGATAATACGTTGGTGTGTGTATAGATTGAATTTTTAACATTATAAAAACCCCAAAAGAAAGTTTTTGAAAACTTAAATTTTCAAATCATGATCAAAACAATAATTTTCTTGTTTAAAGACTTCACATCATCCACACAATATGAAACATCAGAGATCAAATTCATCACTTGATTTGAAGTGGTGTTACGCCATAAATTAGTCTGGTTATGTATCTGAGACACATGGGCTGCACACAAAAAACATTCCATGTTTCCAGATCACAGGCAGAAAAGCAAAACAGATGAAAGCCTTGTTTCTAGGGAAGAACATTTAACCACTGACTCCTGTCAATATGATTCTAATTGAATTACTCAGCCTGCCCTGATAATTTCCACAGAGAGATGCTCATTTCAGAGAGCCATCTGATGGTCAGTGGCATAAAATGTAATTACAAGAAGTTTTCCTTCATGAATACCAGCAATTTTAAACTGGTTTTAAAGAGCTGACAAAGTGTGCATGAAACTACTTTCACCAAAGGAGGACACATAAAAAGTGCAGTTATATGACAACAGCTAAGCCAGCTTTCAGATTTCCCTTCCATACGTTAATGCTGCACTGCGGCATAAACTTTATTTAAAACATACACATTCATTAAATCACAGGAAATCCATGGGACTTCTGGAGATTACCTGGTCCAACCTCCTGAAAGCAAGACATTAGATTAGGTTGCTAATATTTAATAAACAATAGGTTTGGAACATATGAATTACAATACAGTTTTGTCAGCATAGCTATAACTTCCTTAACAGATGTTGCCAAAATAGTTTCAATGTGCACATAAACCTGTGGCACAATGGTTCATATGCCCTGTGGAGAAACTCATGTGGCCTTGGACTACTCAAAAGCTCAACTCTTTCCCTCTAATCACTTAATAGGTGTGTGTTCTGTAACGAGCACTGGAAACAAGAAAGGAAGAAGAGAGGGAATTGTGAACAGGGTATTCAGTAACAGTATGCTGGTTTGAGGTTAATTGGAATATTTTTATGAAAAAATTATATTATAGGCTGTGAAAAGAAAACAATGGTGATGTCTACTTCACTCATAGGCTTGCTGAGATGTATAAGAACAAGAACGCAAACACAGATAAGACACTGTCACACAGAGTCTCAGGCTCTCTAGCTGGTTTTGGTCTTGGCCTCTCTACTGAATAACCTCACTAACCACTCTTCTTCTAACTGCCCTGGCCGATCCTCCAAACTCACCTTGTGTGTAAGCCAAACCCTGGGGTAAGGTAGAGAGGTGGGAAGAAGGTGAAAGGGTGGTTGGGAGCCCCTCCTGGGGACTCTAATTTCTGGGAGGGGTGTTGAGTTTCTGTATTACCTTTAACTTGTATATTTCTGTAAATATTCCTGTATATTACAGTGAGGGTGGTGAGACACTGGAACCGGTTGCCCAGGGAGGTTGTGGTTGCTCCCTCCCTGGAGGTGTTCAAGGCCAGGTTGGACGAGGCCTTGAGTGATCTGTACTAGTGGGAGGTGTCCCTGCCTATGGCAGGGGCTTGGAACTAGATGATCCTTGAGGTCCCTTCCAACCTTACCATTCTATGATTCTATATTGTGTATATATGTGCTTGTATATTGTGCTAAGCTGTAAACAGAGCTTCAGTCCTTAACTTCCAGCTGGCTGAGTCTAGCCTGGGTGATTTTTACAAAATGTGGGGGGTGGGGAACTCCCAAACCATCACAAACAGCTACAGAGGCACTAACTTCCATACCTACAAAACGGACCTATCTGCCCGAGTAAGACCATCAGCCAGCTACCAGATGAACTCTCTTCTTCACCACAGCAAATTAAAATGATAGCTACAAAACTCAGCCTGAAAATTTGTGGTGACTTCTCTCTATTAGAATCACATTTTTGACAGGGACAAAACAGTAAGACAAAATCTAGAACAAGTTTTGAAATCACATTCAACAGTCTACAGCATTTTAAAAAGGCAAACACACCTGTGCAATGCTCCCAAAACTACGTCAACTGACTTTGTACATAATGAGTTCATTCTTGAAACATTTAAAATTTACTATGACCTTTGAGGAACAGAGAGTTCTGTGTGGTTGTACCTGCACAGTTGTAGTTACAGAGCTCTTATTATTAACTCCATAGATTTTCCATGAGATGTTTTTAGTCTGTGTTACTGTGTAAAGCATTTGATGAATTCCACATTTCACTTAAGACACTAAAGTCAGATTGCACTTTTCTCTTTTCTTTTCTTTAAAAGGCAGTAGGCTTTGTAGAAGTGTAAATGGGAAAGCAGCCAACTAGCACTTCATGTTGGTGGTGAACATCCAGGAATGCTGGAAGGCCAGGGATGGAAGCTATCACTCTACGAGAAAGCCTTAAGCAGGGTAAAGGAACTAAAGCTTCTTGGATATTTTCCAGAAGGCCCAAGTTTTAGACAGGATTTACTTCTCAAGGCTTCCTAGACCTACAGCTTTTCTGAATCATCACATCAGCACCTATAAAAGATGCTGGAATCCTTAGAGTCACTGTACCAATACCCATGGAGCATGCATAGATCATGCTACATTTGGCATGTAAAGAGAGAACTACCAATAATGTAAATGTCAACGAGATGGTGAGAACAGGAAACGCTGTGCAAGGCAGAAAGGAAACCAAGAAATCCAAAGTTAACGCTAGACACAAGTCCATTTTCCACTACAGATTCCTGTCCTGCCAGATAACAGCACAGCCACAATGCTATCTAACACATTCTGTGTCAGGTTTCCGTTACTATTTTCTTGCTATGTGGATATCTACAGAACCAGCTTTTAATTGTTTGCATTCCTTGAGAGATTAAGAGGAAAGGAAACCGTCCAATTTTCATCAAGAACTATTTGAAAGATATCACATATAAAAACCAATTACTTACTATTATGGGTGCAAACTCCAGTAACATTCAATAACCCCCTAATATAAAGCTCCCATTATGTCTTAGTTTGCCTTTACAAGTAGTTCCAAACTCAAATTATTTACATTTCTTTGAAGTTTGAAATTTAACATAGACAAAGCAACATGAAATTCCATACCATGCATAGCATGCTTTGGACCAGAGAGAAGCTTCACCAAGGCCCAGAAGGCATCTTCTTCATTCATGTACATAAGGAGTAATGCTGTGATCTGGCTCATTCCCTGACAGTATCCAACTTCCTGAAAATCAGACAGTGAAAGTATTACAATGCTGAAAACAAAAGTTTTAAAACTATGGATTCTTATTTTTTTTCTTGAGCTAGTGGAAGAAAGAGGATGCTTGTACTGATGGTCTCAGTTCCCCAATTATGACACCACCAAATGCATTAATATTTAAACTGTCCTTGTGTATTCGGTAGTGGTGAGGCCGCATCTCAAATACTGTGTCCAGTTAGGGGCCTCTCACTACAAGAAAGACACCAAGTTGCTGGAGTGTGTCTAGAGAAGAGCAACAAAGCTGGTGAAGTGTCTAGAGAACAGAACTTAGGAGGAGTGTCTAAGGGAACTTGGGATTGTTTAGTCTGGAGAAGAAGAGGCTGAGGGGAGACCTTATCAACTTTCTACAACTCCTTGAAAGGAGGTTGCAGTGGGGTGGGTGTTGGTCTTTTCTCCCTAGTATCAAGTGATAGAAGAAAGGAAATGGTCTGAAATTGTGCCAGGGGAGGTTTAGATTGGAGATTAGGAAAAATTTCTTTACTGAAAGAGTGGTCAGGCATAGGAATAGGATGACCAGGGAGGTGGAGTCACTGTCCCTGTAGGTATTAAAAAAATGTGGACATGGCACTTTGGGACATGGTTTAATGGCTATGCTAGTGTTAGGTTGGCAGTTGAACTTCATGATCTTAGAGATCTTCTCTAACCAAAATGATTCTATGATTCAAAATACTGATAGATACAAGGGATGATGCATAACCCTGCAACTGAAAAGTAAACTGAAAATGTTGATTGTCCATTAAAACTCTACTGGTGCACAAAATCCTTGTCAGTACTAATAATTTCATTTAGTTGGAATTTGTGTTTATTTTGGAGAAGGGGGTCTTGCTTCATTTTGTTTGATAAGTTAGGGCACCATCTGACAATCACAGCATTCAAGACTGACCACTAAACCCACTCAGCTTCAGCAGCTCAGCACTAACACGTGTAATAAACCCAATGTAAAAATGTGCAGTTGTTGCAAAACTGAACTTGAGTATTTCTTCTGCTATTAAGTTTTACTTTTATGGCAGAGATCAACTGTCATTATCATTTAACTGCTCAGATAACCTGATAGATAAGTATTTGCAAGGACAATGACTTAATTGGTTAAGTTGTTTCAGGTTTACAAGAACTTTGTTCCAGAGATAAAAACAAAGTATAAGAATTGCTACACTCCAAGAAGAAAAAGGCAACAGCAGAAGTGCAAAATAAAAACCTCGCTGCAGTATTCCCATCATCACACTTCAACAGTTGATTTTAAATTACATTTTTCATGACTTGAAAATACTGGTCCAGTGTTCTGTAGGGCATTTATAAGGGTCTTTGCAGTGTTTTATCTCTTGGTGTGTTACAGCTGCCTACAAGAACAGCTTAAGACAAAACAACAAATGAAAGACAACAAATTCCAGCCACGTCAATTCTTTTATGGGACAATTTTGAGGAGACAAAAAATGAAACAGGACAGAAAGGATACATTTCCTCCAACTTAGAGTGCTATTTAGAGTAACTGCTTAATTTCACTTTCTTCTTAATTTACTTCTACATGGAATTCTAGGATGCTGCAAGAATGTACAACGCATGAAAGATGTACAAAAATGCACCAAATGGGCACAAGGAAGGAGGGGAAAGTGTGCTAAACTCTCAGTTAAAACTAGACATGATTGTTTCTTATATTTTTACCATGTAGCCAAAAGACATTACAAAATACCCAAGTTTCTAATCCTCAAAATAGTCTAGAAACACCACTCTAAGCAATCCTCATCCAGGACTGCAGCCAATACTGAGGGCTAAGTAGAGAAGCTGCAGTCTTTAAAACCATTTTCCACTTGTTAGAACCCTCCTGGTTACGAAATATTCCTGTTTATTGCAACATGCATCTTTCTGCAGTGGTTTTTCCTCCGATGGGGAGGAATGGGAGATACAGAATAGGCTGGGGTGTGGTGAGTGGGGTGGGATGTGTAGACTATCAGCAGTATAAAACTCCAAGACAGCACAAACCAAATCTGTTTTTCTGATTAGATACAATGCTTTGCTTCAGTCAACTTGTTGTTCAGTCTGTGCAACAAGATACTTATAAGCAAGATGCTTTATTTTAAATTCAGCTCAAAAATAGCAGCCTTCCACTACCTGAATGGAGCCTACAGGATAAGGGGCAACGGTTTGAAATTAAAGAACAGTAAATTTAGATTGGATGTTAGGAACACTTTCTTTACCATGAAGGTGGTTTGCTCAGGGAGGCAGCTGAGGCCCCATTCCTGGAGATATGTAAGGCCAGGCTCAACAAGGCTCTGAACGCCTGATCTAGTGGAGGATTTCCCTGCTCACAGCAGGAGGTTGGACTAGATGACCTTCATAGATCCCTTCCAACACAAACCATTCTACAATTCTATGAAATAATTTATTTCTATGTATTTCCAAAGGTCTCTGAAATGTCTCCTTGGACCTTCTTTTAGGGAGAAAGAAGACACAGAATTGCAGGTTATCTTATTACAAGCCCAAAGAAACCATATTTAAGTGTGAAGGGTACACAACTTACCGTATTATATATGGAATATGCAGCTAAAACATGGAACAAAGATTGTTGCCTGGAGAAATACAAGCAGAAAAGGAAAACACTGTAATACAGTCTTTTGTAGAAACAGAAAAACATAAAATTAGTGACCCTCTGTTTTGAAAATCTGTTTCCCCAATTTTAGAACCAGATAAAGTACACTTTACAATGATATGCACTTCTGATTTAAAAAAATCAAGATTGTATTTTGCAATTTTATGATGTTTTTACGTTGAAAGGTTTAAAAAAAATACAGGGGAAAAAATACTTGGAGAAGACAATGGAGTCACATCACCATTTTTACAGTAAGGTAAAGTGAAACACAAGATGAGCTACATTTCAGCACTTATTTACTCTGAATGCCAAGTTTTAAACACCCCAGACCTGATTTTTGTGCTTGCAGACACTAGCAGCTGTTACCAATTCCAAACAGAGATGGAGAAGTGTTGAAATACACAAAGCAGCCACAGAGATGTCTTAAATCTTGGCACTCAAATTAAAGGCTTGCTTTAGTGGCTGCTAAACTGAAATAAAACAGTATCAATTCTGACTTGGCATCCTGTGCTCAGTTCTCCAAAGTGAAGCAAGCTCCAACTTACTTCAGAGTTAGAAAGAGCTTTGCATAAGACCTTTACTGTCTGTAAAAACAGTTCAGCTTATGAAGATATTAAGGTACTAAGACTAAACAAACAAACACAAAACAAAGAAACAAAAAAAAAAAAACCTACACCAACCAAAATGCCAAGAACCCCCCCCTCCCAAATCCCGCCAGAACAAAACTCTGCTCTTCTCAAATTGAGTTATCAAAGTAATGGTGGAAATTTCTCACCATGAATTTTTAAATTCATACCTACTTTTTGTGATTTGTTGGGGAGATAATTTGGAAACCTGAATGCCTATTTTAAGAACCAACTGCTAAATTTTAACTTTGAGTTTTACTTAATGTCCTTTTTCTTTTGCCTGTCACTCATCAAATGCATAGAAAAAGATAACTGCAGGTTAAAAAAAGGAAAGCATAAGAAAAAGGCTGAATAATTTCTGTTGGGAAGAGGATTCCACTTGGATTTCCACACTTGGAAAATTTTACCAAAACATGTTATGATGGCATTTTCATTTATTCTCCCACAGAACTGAAGCTTAGCCATTCTTCAGTAAACCAAGTGAAGTGCAATCTGAAGTACTAGATACTAAGCTGGAGTCTTATTTCACAAGGGCAAACTCAAAGGTCTCAAACATACGTGGGAACCTTCTATATCTTCAGCTGACCACATGAAACTGAACGTAAGAGCTCCATGTCATTCACAGGAAGATACATCAAATAATGGCAATTTTAGTACTATTTATACTAGATGATATCACTAAAGACCTATAAAAGAATTAACACTCAAATCCAGACAGTCTATTTAAAAGTCAAACTATCAATTTACACAGAGGACTTTATTGCTATATGAAATGATTTCTGAAATTTTCATCAAGACATCACTGAAAATGCAAAATATATGTACAGTAACTCCGAGACCTATTTCAAGTGAAATCGTGTGAAATGCAGCCAGAGGCTTTCCTGTGGGCTCTGAGAGCATGTGTACAACACAGCTACAGGGACTGGAGGTGGCTCTGCTCATGTTAGCCCCAAAGTGATGAGGTAGCGAGCTTCTGCTAACATCTGAAATGTGTGTGTAAAAACTAACTGAGGTCTAGAAGTCACACAAAGTCACACAGTCATTTGAGCATGGCACTGTGGCAGTACCACTGATAGGCAAGGCACATGGGCTCAGGTACAGACAGCTCTGCACTCTCAACTAGAGTGGCTGCACAGAAGAGCTCTCAGCTTGGGATGGAGTACAAAGCCAAAATTCCCATGTTGCAGCCATCAGAGAAACTCCCCATATTTAAAATACACCCACAAAATACCTAAAATAATAATAATAATACAAGAAAATGTTGGTTTTATTATCACATAGTCCACAGCTCTGAGCATTGCTTCTTGAAAATAGCAGACTGCTGTAGAATCTGCCTTGGAAAGAAAAGGAGATTAAAAAAAATGAACTAATACAGTCACAGAAAAAAAAATATTCACTTGATCTCAGCAGGGTGCTGACGCTGCAAGCTAGCAACAATACTGATGTTTGTGTCATCACTTATTTCACTATTAAGCAGTTTTAAAGATGACAGCTGCCTAATATCCCTCATCCAATGACAGTAAAAATAAATATTGAAGAAATCCAAAAGCATTAAGGCCTACATTTGTAAATAACTAAATGCTCACATATAAAATGCTTCTTTATTTGGTTCTGAGTTAGATACTAAGAGAAGATGAATATAAAATCCAAAGGAAAGGTAAAATCTCTGGGAAGGTAAGAGTTATTAAAGACGTAAAGAGTAATACTGGTTTTCAAAATATCCAGTTAGATAAAATGATTGAGTAATAAATCTTAATTCTTACTAGCTTGGAATTCCCATGCTTACACATTTAAAATATTTGAGACACCTTTTAGTACACATGAAACAAGATTAGAACAGTTCAGATACAGTTTCTTTGGAATGCTAGTGACCACCTCACACTGAGAGAAAACTAGTTAGCTGGAAGCACCCATCCGGCTTTACAGCAGTAACAGCAGCTACATCATTTCACATGGCCAATCCTGATGTGAAAGTGTGAAGCTTCTACTCAATGTGCTTACAGAAGTGGAAGAGGCTTGAGGCAGATCAGAAGCCAGTTTTAAAAACAAGTAAACCAAAACATTTAAATTTACTTACTTCACACCATATCTGTCTCGAAACATTATGTGATCTCTGTACGTTCGATTTACGTCAAGATCTATTTGCCTGATATCTGGCGAAGACCCCCGTGCTTGACACTTCAGTTTCTGGGAAAACAGTGAAGAACAGAAGTCTAAAATTGTGAACCTGTCTGACTGTACACCTGTATAGAAGTATTTGCCATCTCATGATTTAAAGCACCTAATATAAAACAGCAACTCCCAAGACAGCAATTTTAAATTCCAAACTCTGCATATACAAATTCTACAGTCAGATACATTCATGCATTACAGATGTAAAAAGATCAATCCTGTAGCACACATTTTTGTCACACCCATATTCAAGGCTGTGTTTCAGTATTTCAAATTTCTAACTGATCTTTCTCAAGCAGGCATATCACTGGAAAAAGACAGAAAGTGAATTTTACTACTCAAGAAAATGAACCTGAGATGCAAGTGCAGTAGACTGGACTCTTAGCAAATGATTTAGTGTGGTTTTCATACTTTTCCTGCCTTTTTCTCTAAGCAGAATTAATAGCTACATAGCTGCCACTTATTATCTAAGTATAGGTAATGGGCATTTCTCTAGTCATTTCCTCTGTCTTTCTGTTTCAATGTCATTTAGTGGTAGAATACCTCTACTTCAGCATTTGCTTTAATATTCTATAGTTAAATCAAATTTTGCAATTGAATACTTTGGAAGCCTGCACAGGTTAGATTGCCACTTTACTTTTTACACTTACAATACCTTTCTGTTGACATTCATTCATTCATTCTCACTTCTGTCCCTCTAAGCTGAGTTTACAAGACATTTCCAACTGGTTTCAGCATCTTACTTTTAAAATATTTCATGAGTAGGCATTATCAGAAAATACCACAGACAGTCAAAAGGCAGAACTCTACAGATTCTGTTTTCCAGAAAATAAAAGGGTTTAAAGACAACAATAAGCAAAACAAAAGTACTGAATAGGGAGCAGTCACCTCTTCTCAGTCTACTGAATACAACCAATGCTTCAGGCACATCATGAATTACCTGTAAGTCACTGAACCAAACGGCAGCACAACGACTAGCACAACACTATCCACAATCTCAGCTTTTTTTCAATATAATTTGAAGTACTAAGAGCCAGAATGGTTTGTCTAATAAACAGAAAACAAGTGAAAATTTATAGTTTTAAGGTAGGGTAAGGACACAGAGCCTATACTTTGTTGGAATATGGGAAATGAAGCACCCTGAGTCTTTGCTATCATGGGAGCCTGCAGTGTGAGTGAAAAGAAAGGGTACCTAGAGTCTGAGAAATGGAAAGGACAGAAGATTAAGAACTAGTAATTACCCTTCACAGAGAATTGAAAGAAGGTCTTTAGCCTACAGCAAAAGCACATATTTTCCTTCTAATTTTAAGGTGTACAATTTGTAAGTGATACTTGTAATGAGGAGTGTTAATATCACCTAAGGAAATGGGAAATGGAAAGCAGTAAAATGAGCCTATCTTAAATAAACAAGCTAGGACAATGCTGAAAGGAATTCTTTGTACTTCTGTGTATGAACTACAAACACCTTTTTGGTTTGCATTGATGGCATTAATAATTTTTGAAGATGAATTCACCTATTTTAAAGGCTTCTAGTTTTACTCACTCTTCTCTCCCACAACTACATTATTCAGCATGAGCTCTGTTTCATCTCTTGAGGATCTGCCACTACTCTTAGTTACACAGTTTAAGCATAATAATCAGAAAGAGCAGCCTGTCAGACTAAAGAGCAATAAATAATGTAGGAAGAAGATCGAAACCATCAAAATTTAGTCAATGTCAACATCAATCTTCTTTCATGACCTCACAAGGTTCTTGATTCTTTGTCTACTCAAGACACAAAGTCTCAGGCTCAAAAAAGGGCTATTAGAAAATGCCAAACTTAAGTAAGGAAGGCATTTTCCCAAAACTCTGGACATTTTTTCTTTTAAAGACAGTGAACACTTAAATTTTTTGTGGTACAAAACCCATATACGCCACAACATTAAATAACCTTTCTGTCACCTAAATTCTCCCTATAATCCTTTAGGGATAGACAGAGAGGAAAAGAGTTTTGAAGGATTCCTTTCCCCTTCTGCCTCACTTCCTAGCCTGCATATGAAGCTTACTCTTGACTTTTGGATGTGAATTTTATCTCCAGTGGACATGAGCTGTATTCATACCCACAGGAAAAGCAGACTGAGTAAGAAAAAAAACAAAACAAAATCTAAAGGAACATAAGGCTTCGAGGAGACCTTAGAGTAGCCTTCCAATATCTGAAGGGGGCCTACAGGAAGGCTGGGGAGAGACTATTGACAAGGTCTTGTAATGACAGGACTAGGGGCAATGGGTTTAAACTGGCAGAGGGGAGATTTAGACTAGATGTTAGGAGGAAGTTCTTTCCAGTGAGGGTGGTAAGACTGGAACAGGCTGCTCAGGGAGGTTGTGGCTGCTCCCTTCCTGGAGGTGTTCAAGGCCAGGTTGGATGAGGCCGTGAGGGACCTGTACGAGTGAGTGGTGTCCCTGCCTATGGTAGGGAGGTGAGACTAGATGGTCTTTGAGGTCCCTTCCAACCTTACCATTCTATGACTCTATAAGCACACTAATTCAGAGTTTGCTTTAACTGCTTCTCAGGGTGAGGATGGAGGTCTGGAGGTGTATCACATAGCTAATTTTCTGTATATTCTAAGTAGGAGATATGGTTACCTGGTTGATTTATGCCTGGAAAATTGAAAAATTTGTGAGGTTAACATCCTGTCATCGGTTATACCTCCAAGTACACCATTAAGTAACCACACAGGGCTTTGTAAAGGGTATCTAAGCCTCACTTGGAGATGGGATGGCAGAAAGACAGCCAGCTTATTCTGGCTTTTACAAGATTAAGGCACCAACCTCCATCTCCTCCACAATACTGGAACTCCTCTTACTGATATTCAGCTAACCAGGTACTTCCTTAATAGACATTTGTCAAAGACCAGTAGTTTCAAAGTTTTCTGTCTTCTTACTGTGGCAGGCATTTTTATTTTGGTTTGCTTTGCTTTTAGAAGGGCTTTTGCATGCATATGAGGATAGGAAAAGAAATAGAAAGAAGACCAAATTAATAAAAAAAAAAAAAAAAAAAGAGATGGGAAAGTGCTTTTCAATATACAGATTTTTCCTGGCTAAAACAAGCAGTAGAGTTCAATTCAATTTCTAATCCATGTGGCATTTTTATAACACTGTGTAACAATAAAAGCTTAATAAAGCCTGTAGCCTTACTGTCTGAAACTTTTAAAATTAATATTAATGGAAATTATATAAACTCACAGTATAAAAGTCTTTCATTTCTTCTTTCATTTTAGGGACATCAAGTAGTAAAGACCAGACTTGCCCTCTGAACTGCAGTGGAATTCCTTTATAAATTCTTCTATGAAACTGTAAAAATAAAAGAAAATATAAATCCAGTATACAACACTGAACAAAGGGAACAGTGACACATAACATGATATGGATAGAGG
Source organism: Ramphastos sulfuratus (assembly GCA_013399055.1). Lineage (NCBI taxonomy): Eukaryota > Metazoa > Chordata > Aves > Piciformes > Ramphastidae > Ramphastos > Ramphastos sulfuratus. Next base: position 23,686 of record WBNM01021432.1, on the reverse strand, counting down.
AATCAGTACACCCTCAGCAAGTTTGCAGATGACACCAAGCTGTGTGGCACAGTCGACTTGCTAGAGGGCAAGGATCCATCCAGAGGGACCTGGACAGGCTGCAGAGGTGGGCCCAGGCCAACCTAAGGAGATTCAACAAGGCCAAGTGTAAGGTCCTGCACCTGGGTAGGCACAATCCCAAGCACAAATACAGGTTGGGTNACTAGATGATCTTTGAGGTCCCTTCCAACCTTACCATTCTATGATTCTATGCTAATGATAAAAATGCAGTTACGCCCATCATCCTAGTAAAGACATGACCTGCAGGGACTAAGTGTTCCAGAAAATGCTGAGGTACTGGAAGAGTCCAGTAGTGTCATCTGGGACCTCTGCTAACAGAATCAGCGGGGACATGGAACAAAATGCACACAGAGGTCTAAATATCACTCTCTTACCAGTCAGAAGTTCAGCACACAGAAAGGCCTATCAAAATAGTATCCCTTCTGCTGAGCGGTACTTGGTCTACATATATTGTAAATACCACTCCAAATATTATAATCTGGACCCAAAAAATTAAGATTCTTACGAACACAGTATTTCAGGACAAGCCATAAATAACTCACTATAATTACAGACTATAAATGGGAGCAGTGAAGGGCAATCAGCAGTATCAACATGACTAGATTCATTAAATTTGACATGTCACTGCTCTTGCACTCTCATTCAGTGGTTTGGTTCTTACTGAACAAAACACTGACTAAAATGTTCCTCAGTTACCTTCATGCTGCAGCATTCAGGAGGACTAAAATTTCTAAACAGAGAAAGACAGACTAGCTGTTTAAAGTCTTGACTTTATAGAATCATAGAATGGCAAGGTTGGAAGGGACCTCAAGGATCATCTAGTTCCAAGCCCCTGCCATAGGCAGGGACACCTCCCACTAGTACAGGTCACTCAAGGCCTCGTCCAACCTGGCCTTGAACACCTCCAGAGAAGGAGCTACCACAATCTCCCTGGGCAACCTGTTCCAGTGCCTCACCACCCTCACTGTGAAGAACTTCCTCCTAAAATGAGCCAGGAGAGACTCAAGAGAAACCAACCCCTCGGAGCAACTGGAATCTAGTAATTCTAAAAACACATCAAAAAATATTACAATCTTTTTTAAGGAGACAGGTTTAAGGAAAGGAAAAACAAAGAACATGAACCTGTCTGAAATTACTTTTTACCATTGTTTTAATGATGGCAGAGGGAGGCAATTAGATTTAAATGAGAAGAAAACACGCACGACCCCCCCGCAAACAATTTCTTTGTATTTAACCTACAGAGAGAACTAGATCTTAAAAATTTCAGTTGATAAATCCATCACTTCCTCAAAGGTATAGTTATAAGTTACACTGTAGAAGAAACATCCTCCTCAAATGAACCTTTTTAAATTTTTGATTTATTTCATGCCTCCAGTTTGGGAGATTAATGAACCCCTCCCTGCAGTCATTTCCAAGCCTTCTGCTGTTTGGGATGTATCAGATTTGCATCTGTGTTTCAGAACATGTAACTTTTACATGAATAAGTTTAAGTCTCTTTTTCCTGCCCCCATTTCAAATGAAAATTTTATATCTGTATAAAAACCAACAGCAATCTTGGAGGCTGTCCACAAAGAAAATGTTATGCTTTTTAAGGAAAGTTTTCCTGTTTTAATATTATTAAGAATGTTCTAAAGTGGCAACACTTTTATGTCACAGTTATATCAGTACAGTTTCCTCTGCAAGATAAAGAGCAATACACAATGGTACATAGCACCCTTCTCTACAGCTGTATACCCAGATGTCAGCTCACACAGAGCATTTCAGTGTGTGTGAGCCAAGACACAAGGATAACTCCTTGCAAGACAGAGAAGAATTCCATCTTTCGAAAGCCAAGGAACACCAACTGTAGTGGAGTCATCCTGAGAAGGGATTAGCCTGTGTACTGGAAAGCAAAATGAGCTAAATCTGCAAAATCTGATCTAGGAACTTGAAAGAAAAAAATGAAATAAATTTTCTAAAAATGCAGTGTTTTATGTCCCCAGTGACACAGACTCATAGAATGGGTTAGGCTGGAAGAGACCTTAGAGATCATCTACTCCAACTTCCCCGTTATAGGCAGAGACACCTCTGAGCTAGACTCAGCTGCTGAAGGCCTCATCTGACCTGGTCTTAAACATCCCCAAGGAAGAGGCATTCACAACCTCCCCAGGTAGTCTGTTCCAAAGATCTAAGATCCAGTCTAAACTTACTCTCCCTCAGCTTAAAACCATTCCCTCTTGTCCTATCGCTAGACACCCTTATGAAAAGTCCCTCTCCAGCCCTCCTGTAAGATCCTTCAGGTATTGGAAGGCAGCTATAAAGTTCCCCCAGAGTGTTTCTCTTCCTCAGACCCACAGTACAGCAATGGAGCATCTTGACAGGAAACCTTTTTGCCAGTTCATGAACATAATGTAAATTGTTTTCAAGCATCTCCAACAACCATAATGTTATTAATGAACAGAACAGGTTGAAAAATAAATTCTCAAGAATTTTGTTGCAAATTAATATTCCTGCAGAAGGTCAGGTGGCCATCAAAGGTCAGAAATAAGCCTTTGCAATAATAGTTTACTAGTCAAATATAATTAAAGCAAATTCAAATCACTCAGCCTATGGGGTTGTTTTCTTAGATTTTTTTTGTTGTTGATTTTTTGGCTGGCTGATTGGGTTGTTTGTTTTGGTTGGTTGGTTGGTTTTAGTTGGGTTTTGTTTGTTTGGTTGTTAGTTTGTTTTCTTTTCCTCCCAGGAGATAAAGCAGAAGTAGAGGAACAACCAGAGGACTCTATGGCTTTTACAGCTTTTCCATCATCTGCACTTCCCAGATGGAAACAGTCAAACAACAAAAGAGCCTTTGAAGTAATAAGTCAAAACTGAGACAAAGCATTGTGGAAGAGCTTTTAAAATAAAAGTTTGAAGAAACAGGTCTGCAAATACAACTTTAAGAAGAGTGGAAAGGACAGAGACAGTATTTTCATCAGCCCACTGCAGTTACACCAAAAAACATAAACAAACAAAACCAAAACCAAACAAAAACAAACACAAAACAAAAAAACCCAAACAAACAAAAAAACAGAAGGAAAGCAAACATCTTCAGTCACTAAGATCAGAAGTATTGCACTACCTGACAGAATAAGCCCAAGTAACATTCAGAGCTTCTTGTCTATATCCAGATGATGCTGCTGTTCCAAATATTCTTTCACTTATGTGGAGAAAAAAGATCTCAAGCATCCCAATTGTTACAAGGTCCTGCCTACAGACGCAGCAGAACATGGGACTAAAAATCTTGACAGTCTTCCCCATACAGGAGGAAGTTAACTTGAGCACAGACCTGTTCATGGCACAAGCTCCAACACACAAATAATAACATGGAATAACTTTATATACAACAGCAAATTGAGATGCAGGGCTGATATGCCAGAGGCTTCTGATACCACCCAGAGACATCCTTACAAGCTGGAGAAATGGGCTGACAGGAACCTCGTGAAGCTCAACAAGGAGAGGTGCAAAGTCCTGCATCCTGTGAGGAACAACTGCGTGTACAAGTCAGTACATACTAAGGGCCACTCAGCTGGAAAGCTGCATGGCAGAAAAGGACCTAAGGTGGACAACAAGTTGAAAAAGAGCCAGCAGAGAGCCCTTGAAGCAAAGAAAACTAATGGTATCCTGGGTTGCATTAGACAAAACTATTGCCAGCAGGTGGAGGGAAGTGATCCTTCCCCTCTGCTCACGAGTAGTAAGGCCACATCCAGAACACTGAGTCCACTTCTGGTCTCCTCAGTACAAGACTGACATGGACACACTGGATAGAGTTCAGAGAGCTATGAAAAGGAAAGAACTTGATGCCAGTGTCAAGAGAATGAGGCCAGTCACTTTTCAGTAATGCCCAGTGACAGGACAAAGGATAATGGGCATAAACCAGAACACAGGAATTTCCACCTCGGTCATGACAGAGCATTGGAACAGCCTGCCCAGAGTGGTTATGGAGTCTCCTCTGAAGATTTTTCAAAACCCACCTGGATGCAATCTTGTGCACCTCCAGGTGCACCTGCTGTAACACAAGGATTGGACTAGATGATCCCCACAGGTCCTTTCCAATACCTACCATTCTATGATCTCTGCTGTGAAGAACATCTGAGAGCATGTGCCTTATAAGGAAAGGCTGAGAGACCTGGACATTTTTAGTCTGGGGAAGAGAAGACTGAGAGGGGATTTAATAAATGTTTATAAATACGAGGGCTGGATGTCAAGAAGGAAGGGACAGCCTCTTCTCACTTGTGTTCTGTGATAGGACAAGGGGCAATGGTTGTAAACTATAGCACAGGCAGTTCCACCTGAACGTGAGGAAGAACTTCTTTACTGTAAGGGTCATGGAGCCCTGGAATAGGCTCCCCAGAGAGGCTGTGGAGTCTCCTTCTCTGAAGGCTTTAAAAATCTGTCTGGATGCATTCCTGTGTGAACTGCACTAGACTGTATGGTCCTGCTCTAGCAGGAGGGTTGGATTCGATCGTGTCCAGAGGTCACTTCCAACCCTAACATCCTGTGAGATCTGGGACTGTTCTATCTGGAGAAGAGAAGGCACAGGGCAATCTCACCAATGTACATAAATACCTGAAGGGAGGATGTTGTGAGGATAGAGACAGGATATTTTCAGTGGTGTTCAGTGACAGGACCAAAGGCAATGTGCACAAACTGAACACTGGAGGTTCCCTCTGAACATAAGTAAACACTTTTGTATTGTGAGAGTAATCACACAGGGAANGGACTAGATGATCCCCACAGGTCCTTTCCAATACCTACCATTCTATGATCTCTGCTGTGAAGAACATCTGAGAGCATGTGCCTTATAAGGAAAGGCTGAGAGACCTGGACATTTTTAGTCTGGGGAAGAGAAGACTGAGAGGGGATTTAATAAATGTTTATAAATACGAGGGCTGGATGTCAAGAAGGAAGGGACAGCCTCTTCTCACTTGTGTTCTGTGATAGGACAAGGGGCAATGGTTGTAAACTATAGCACAGGCAGTTCCACCTGAACGTGAGGAAGAACTTCTTTACTGTAAGGGTCATGGAGCCCTGGAATAGGCTCCCCAGAGAGGCTGTGGAGTCTCCTTCTCTGAAGGCTTTAAAAATCTGTCTGGATGCATTCCTGTGTGAACTGCACTAGACTGTATGGTCCTGCTCTAGCAGGAGGGTTGGATTCGATCGTGTCCAGAGGTCACTTCCAACCCTAACATCCTGTGAGATCTGGGACTGTTCTATCTGGAGAAGAGAAGGCACAGGGCAATCTCACCAATGTACATAAATACCTGAAGGGAGGATGTTGTGAGGATAGAGACAGGATATTTTCAGTGGTGTTCAGTGACAGGACCAAAGGCAATGTGCACAAACTGAACACTGGAGGTTCCCTCTGAACATAAGTAAACACTTTTGTATTGTGAGAGTAATCACACAGGGAAGCTGTGGAGTCTCCATCCCTGGAGATGTTCAAAAGGCAGGCAGCTTGTAAATGGCCATGCTTGAACAGGGCAGGTGGACCTGATGATCTCCAGTGGTGCCTTGCAACCTCAACCATCCTGTGAGACTCTGCAGTTTTCTGAAAATTCTATGGCTGCATTGCACCTTAGGGGGGTGCAACACACAAGAAAGGCAGGGGAACCCACACAATCTTCAGTGCAAAATTAATTTCTCTTAATTGCTCAGTTAAAGACAATATAAAAGAGCAAACTGATTATTAGTTAACTAAGTGTCTTTCCCATAAGCACACCATACTACTGCCCTCTGCTGTCTTTTATTTCCTTACATAAGGTAAGGTTGAAAACACAGTGACAAATGCTGGAGTGAAGTCCAGCTGCTTGCAGAAACCTTCATCTCTTCTGTTCCTTCTGAATCAGGAAATAAGAAAATTCAGCAAGCTCCTTTACTTTTTTTCCCCCTACTTCTAGGATGATGAAGTGACGACTGAATCTTCAACAAATTCTTTAAAATGAAGGCTTTCTTAAGATAATAGCTCAAAATAAAATACAATTGTCTAAACTCAGAGTTCAGAAAACAGTTGCATGAAAATCTGTATCATTCAACGAGTGGCATCAGAGAATCTGGGATTGGGAAACTTACTCTTGTAGATATAATCATATAAATATAACTTAAATAAAAATACAAGTTTAAGTTCCATATCACATCTAGGCTGATATTCAGCCAATGACAGCTGTCATAATTCTTCCATTTATTACTAATACTGTTGATTCCAAGGAAGACAGAACAAATGGACACTAGATGAGGCCCTCTCAGCTTGGAATTCAAAAGAAGCTTCTTACGTAGAAATAAATTAGAGCTTTCCACCGTGAAAGAAGAGAACGTACAGAATTAATTAAAAAGCTTACAAAGCAAGACAGAAAACAACTCTCTCACATGTGGGACATTCCAAATTAGCTATCATCTCAATTACTGAAGTCTGTAGCATTCAACATTCAATGTAGCCCTCATGAAAAAAACCTAGAAAACATACAAACTACCCACTCCTCCCCTGGTCTAAGCATTGTAGCACATCAGCCCAATTAGCTCCTGGATAAGAAACAAGGCCACCTTCACACAGGAGTGAAGAGTGAACTGGCATCCTTACTTCTAAAATATATAAAACTGTTTTTCTTGAAAATAGAATTTTCTTGGCTGTGTCAAGAGCTGCACAAGCAGCAGAGGGATTCTGCCACCTCAAAAAGAATCAGTGATGAGAAGCACAAGAATTAAAATCTGAAGGCTGACAAGAAAGTATCTTTATAATGAAAAGAAAGTATATTTATAAAGGCTGCTGCCTTTAGAGGTTCTTCAGCTTCTGTGGGTCACATAATGAAGAAGTCTACATACAAGAGTCGCTCCATCTCTTTCAGAAAAATCTCAGGAATGCAAAGAAGATTCTTCATTAAGGCTCTGTGTTCAGACTCCAGACTAAGTGGAGACTTGATTATAATATTCTGTGTGAATGTCAGAACAGCTGGAAATTGCAAGGTAGCCTGATTGTTTCTCTTCTTCCTTTCCCTCTCAATTTAGGCAACTTCAATCACAGAGAGATGAAGGTAGACAGCGAATGACAGAAATGCTTTGGTGGAAATACTCAAATGGGAATAGAACATATAACAGTTTTATTTAATCTTTCCCGAGAGTTATGATCATACTAAGCCAGGAAGGATTTACTGTCTGTGGTGGTTGATTGCAGCCTGGATTATTAAGCAGTAGAATACAAATAGGAAATAAAAGCAATAAGCTAAAGAAAGACCACACTGAAACATAAACTTTGCTGCTCTATGACACTTTCTGCGTAAGAAATGAGTGATGGGAAGATGAAAGCTTTGTTTTGACAAATATCAATCATGCAAAGACACCAGGGTACTTACACACTTCAGAGGCGGGTGTCTGTAAGAATCATGATGACTCCACTGAAAAGATGCCTAAATAATCACACAGGAATCAAGGAGTTTCATACACAAAGAGGAAGGCAGGCAGAAACACCAGGAGGCCTGCATGGATGAACAAGGAGCTCCTGGACAAACTCAAACACAGAAAGGAAGCCTATAGAGGGTAGAAGCAAGGAGAGGTACCCTGAGGGGAATACAAATAAATTATTTGAACAGCTGGGGATCAGGTTAGGAGAGCCAAAGCCATGAGTGAAAAGTCTGGCCAGAGGCATCAAGGGCAAAAAAAAAACAAACCCTCCTGTAAGTACTTTGGTGATAGAAGGAATAGGGGAAATGTGGGCCCTCTCTGGAGGGAAATGGGAGACCTGGTTACCCAGAACGTGGAGAAGACCGAGGTACAAAGTGATCTTTTTGCCTCAGTCTTCACCAGCAATTGTTCCAGGCACACCACCTAAGACCGAGAAGGCAAAAGCAGGGACTGGGAGAATGAAGAACCATCCACTGTACGAGATCAAGTTCAAGAACCTGAACGTGCGTATGTCCGTGAGACCTGATGAGATCCATCCATGGGTCCTGAGAGAACTACTGTAACTAAGTTACTCCAAGATCATGGAGCGGATGGTCCTGGAAACTCTGCTAAAGCACAGAGAAAATAAGGAGGCAATCAGTGACAACCAGCATGGTTTCATTAAGGGCAAATTGTAGCTGACAAATTTGGTGGCCTACTACAATGGGGTTACAGCATTGGTGGAAGAGCAACTGGCATCACCTACCTGAACTTGTGCAAAGCATTCAACACCGTCCCACACAACATCCTTGTCACTGAACTGGATGTGTTGAGGCAGATACCAGTGACTGGTAGTGTTCTACAGGTGTTGGTACTGGGACTGGCACTATTCACGCTCTTGTTAGCAACATGGGACAGTGGAATGGAGTGCACCCTCCATAAGTTTGCCAACAGCACCAAGCTGCAGCGTGGTCAACAAGTTGGTTGTAAGGGATACCATCCAGACAGACCTTGACAAGCTTGAATGGTGGGCCAGTGCAAAACTCATGAAGTTCAACAAGACCAAGTACAAGGTGCCCCCAGGGTGGGGCAATCTCCAGTATCAATAGAGACTGGAAAGTGAGTGGATTGAGTGCAGCCCTGAGGAAAACAACTTTTGGGGGTGTTGGATGACAAGAAGCTCAACATGACCCGGCAATGTGTGCTTGCAGACCAGAAAACCAATTGTATCCCAGGCAGTATCAAAAGAAGTATGGACAGCAGGTTCAAAGAGGCAGCTCTATCCCTCTATGCCACTCTCATGAGAGCTCATCTGGTGTATTGTATTCAGCTCTGGGGCACACAATGTCAGGAGGACACAGGCCTGTTGGAATGAGTTATGAGGAGGGCCACAGAGATAAAAGGGCTCAAGCATCTCACTCATGAAGATAAGACAAGAGAGTTAGGACTGTTTAGCCTGGAGAAAAGGGAGCAGCCTTCCAATACTTAAAGGAGGCCTAAAGAAAGCTGGAGAGGGACTTTTGTTTACAAGAGTATGTAGTGACAGGACAAGAGAAAATGGTTTCAATCTGGAAGAGAGTAGATTTAGATGAGATGCAAGGAAGAAATTCATCAATATGAGAGTGGCAGAACACAGGAAACAGGTTGCCCAGATAAGTTGTGGATATCTCATCCTTGAAAGTGTTCAAGGCCAGGTTGCACAGGGCTTTGAGCAACCTTCATCTAGTGGAAGATGTCCCTGTGCATAGCATTGGGATTAGAACTAGATGACCTTTAAGGTCACTTTCAGTTCAAACCATTCTGTCATTCCACACAGCTATGGAGTTGTACATCAGTTGATTTTACTATGTCATCCTTCATTACCTTTAAACCATTAATAAAATACAGTAGAGAGTGGCCTGGCCTCAGTGTGACAACTCTTCCATCTCCTCATGGTCGCACACTGCTGCCCTCCATTTACTCTCTCCCACCTGCTCTTTTTTTTTTTTTCCCCCTTTCTCTCAACTTTTATTTAAGAACAGAATTTCTAATGGGAAACCAGCGTGTAGTTCCTGGAGTCCCCAACTGTCTCTTGAGAAAGTCTTCTGCAATAAAGATCAGAGGAAGATGTAAATTGAAGAGTCTTACACACACACTCTGTTAATGTTCTCTCATTAACTCTCCTCACAAAGTTATGATGGCAAAAAACCAAGGAAGCAACCTATAGGCAGCTCTGCAAGTATATTAAATTAAAACTGTATTTTGCAATTCAGCATATGACAGTTTTGGTCATGTAATCAAAAGCATGGATTCATTTACAGTATGTGTACAGTATAAACATGTTTCTTCAAGTCAAATTCCTCTCAACTGTGTATTATGAGGGCTTATTACCAACAGTCTCTCTGAAGTTCTGTACTTTGTAGACACCTGCTCTATCCCTGGGACCATCACCTTCTCTGACACTCCCTTGCCTTTTTTTAAGAACACAGGCATCTCAAGCATGCCATTTTCCAAAACCAAGCCATCACTGCAATTATAATCAATAACCATGCAACTTTGCTACTGCTGTGGTGCCTGTAACATTTCTTCAGTGGTGCTTCTAAACAAGGCCAATTTTAGAAGCAGCCTGACTGCCCAGAAACTATAGAATGCCAGGTAAACTGAGTTTTTGAAGATATAGGCTCTTTATTTTCTTTAGCAATTTGTTCCTCCAGCATTAACCACTTTATCCAATCCAGTGCAGACAGCAAGCCTGAGTCTGCAATTGCTCTTTCAGCTATTGCTTCCATGCTTCAAGAAGGTGAGCAAGGAAAGCTGGTGCATTCTTCCAGTACACTTTTAGCTAAAAAACTGTGTTTATTTTTCAGTTTTGTACAACCCTGAGAACATTACCAAGCATTTCAAAAAGAGCAGTGACAACGCCTGACTTTCCACTGCATGCTCAGGAGAAGGAGGCTAATTCTTTATTCTGTATGTTCTGGTTCATTTACCACACAACATGAGAATAAAAAAAAAAGAAAGAAAACAGCCTTGGTTTTGAAGTCTCATATGCTCCACCAGAGTCCAACAATCAGTGAGAAATTTTCCTAGCCTCAAGCAAAGCTCATCCCCTTTACGAGCATATTGAATTATTCTTGCCACTATTTATAGCTCAGCCTATAATTTGTTACATGAACTGAAACTCTTTCTGCTCATTGACCTGCTCTACCTTCTGCATGCTTGGTGACAGAGTATTGTTAAGTCAGTGTATCACGGGCTGACATCACCAATTGCTGAAGAGGAAGACAACACATAGCTATCCTGTTACCTGGAAGGTATTTAACATCTTCTTTGCAAACAAAGTAGCTGTTACACAGCTTTTTGATCATCCCTTTGACTTGAGAACATATTTGCTCTTCAAATTACCCACTCATCTCAATAAAGAAACAAAGCCACCAGTGTTATGAGTTCCAGCTTCCCCCTCCAGGGAAGATGACAGGACAGAAAGTAGGATTACAAGAAAAACTTGGGAAACAAATTATTACTCTTTCATACATTCACTTCATACTTTCAGAAAACTAATTTGCTGGCTTCTTATTTATACCCTGAAAAACGCCAAACACTGGCTTTGGTGTTTTCAAAAAAAGTGAAGTTCAAGACCTAGCCACTAGTGTCAAAACCAAAGGAGGTAAGCAGACACAATCATTAGAGGACATGCTGAGTAAATTTCTCCTCCAACTCCAATTAGAATCTCTCAGTTCCTGGCTCATCAGGCTAACAAGTGTTCTGGTCTCAGTCTGTCCCTTCAACATTTTCCACTTTGCACAGAATAACTTACTAAAGCTAAAGGCTAGTAAGGGAGTAATCTAATGCTGCAGGCCAGTCACCCAAGCAGTATCCTGGGATGCATAACAGTTGTCCTCTAGCCCTCAGCAACATAAAGTTGCATCAGCAGCAATAGAAAATAGCAACAGAATACAAAATAGTAAACAGCAACTTTCAAGCTATAGTGAGGAGAAGAGGGAATTTGAATTCTGAAATCTCATACTCTGTGCATTACCCACCAAAAAGCCACAAGAACAATTAAGAAAACCTCCCCAGGACAGTGCTGGGAACACAGCCTCTTCTGTGATGTTTTTTCCCATCTGAAATTCTTCCATGATTTTAAAATGACCAAGACTCCAATTCCAGTACAATAAACAACTGACATGAAATTCCCTACCTAGCTCTTAAAGCAAGTAAAAGCACTTAGCACTAACATCATACTGAACATAACCCAGTTTTTGTCAAAGCCCTCTGACCATTACTTATTGTCTATTGTAGGAGAAAAAAAAATTCTGTAACTAAAACTTCCTAAAACAATTTAAAGACTGTTAATGGCAAATTCGCTTCCTTAAAATTCATCTGCAGCTTCACATAG
>WBNM01021431.1:34435-84400 GCA_013399055.1 Ramphastos sulfuratus | reverse complement strand
GCTATCACTTTATAAGTAGGCAGTAAAGCCAAATCCTTCTGTTTTTTCTCCTTTCCTTTGGTTCTCTGGAGGGAGTTCTTCTCTGGTACCAATGGGAAAGCAATCTGCCTGTGGCCTTGAAGGCCACACTGAATTTCTTTCTGTGCAATCAAGGCCTGTTTGGGCCTAATTGGAGCCAATGGAGAGGAGAAAATGAGCACTGGGTTTTGTGGTTTAGTTTGGCTGGGGGGAAGTTTTGGGGAAGTTCTCATGCATTTTGTATCTCTATTAAGTGTTAAGGATTCATGTACAACTTTAAACACATTTTTCTGTATTCCTCTCCAATCCAGCTAGAGCGTCTTTATTTTACTTCTTGCAGGAGTAAAATTTATTTCTGTCCACTCTTTAAAACTTAGAAAATAATTTATCACGGGGGGTGTAGTGAAGGAATTCTGTTTATCTTTGCATGATTTTCTGATAACAGAGAGTTGAATTTCTTCTCTGCTATAAAGGAGCTCAATAGCAATTCTCTTTCCCAGGACTTCTTTGGTGGGAGATTTTGGACAGAGCCACACACAGCTCAATATGATCCAAGCAATGCCAATTTATTGAATATGAACGTGCATTTATATACCCTTCCAACAGACTGTTCAGGCCAGCCCATTACAAAGCAATTGGTCCAAATCATTAAGGGACAAGCTGTTGCCCCAAGGGGCTGGCCCAAACTGCCAAGATGCAAACTATCATGGCATTCTCTAATTGGTGTAAGTCGTTAAGGTGCGAGCTGTGAGAGAACTAGACGGTTGGTTCATTGCTATCTGTTCAAAATGCCCCTTGTTTTGCTTTGATCCAGGTTGTTATTGTAGTTCTTCTGCAGGATGCTGTACCCTGTGTCCTTGGCCTTCGGATAAACTTTACAGGTAGACGGTGAAACTTCAGCTTACAATTTAGCAGTTAGCACAGTTTGGATTGCTCACATATCCAGTTAATACAGAACGTTTCCCTACAGAGCTCAGCCTCATCATCTGGCCACCTCAGTGGTAAAAACATCTGGATTAATGAGGAATGCTGCAGATAATACTGTAGTGAAAGATTTTCCTTCACTACATAGAGTTTTGGTGCATGATTTCAGTTACAACTCACTGCAGCAAAATTTTCCGGACATGCTGTATGTTTTGGGTTGAAATATGTAAAAGGGAGTAGGCAGCTGTATGAATTTTGACATCCAGAATATTTCTACCTTCTCTGAAGTGGACACCCAGTCTGGCCTTCTAACTAGCTATCAAACATTTTCCTGTTTGCCCCATGGTTTCTGCACAAAACTCTAAACGCTTCCATCTACCCACCTGTCAACGTGCTTATTGTATCTCTAAAACCTGTGTCACTCTCATGGAGAATCATTTTGACATTAGGATTGAAAAATAAGATGAATGAAATCAAATGGGTGACAAGGCTGTCTTCCTGATTTGCTGCTGTAAGAGCAGGAGTGCAGTCTCCTACAAAAAGCACTGCTGGGATGCTATAGTCAATGAAAGCACCTGAACAGCAACGTAATCAGTTTCTGTTCATTTTAGACACTTATTATTCTTCATCATAGGCCTCATTAATTATTGCTTTCAACTGCAAAGCCACAGACATTTTGTAACAGGAAAATTTTTAACACCGAATGGGAGAGATAGACCTGCAATGTGCTAGTGGAGTTTATATAATTGATTTCCTTTGTGACTATATCCTGTGGTTCAGTGGAAACACAAAGAACTAGTTGTTATTCCTTTACTCTCCCACCCCTCAGCTTTTGTTACTACAATAACAGCTGGAAGAGTGTATTTTAAATAAAACAATGTATTTAATAAAGACAAAGACATGAAAGCAGTTTCTGAAGAATATATGCTTAAACTATGGTGATATTAGGAATTGAAAAAAAATACATCCTTGTCTTTCTGATAATTTCCTATCTAAATCAGATGGTGAATTAAAATGGTGAACTGTGAACCACTGTCTTAGCAAAATGTAGTAAAACACAATGCTTAGGATCCAACTGGTTTTTAAAGAGCTTGTTTAGAAAGCTTGGAGAATCCTTTGCCCAAAGGAGTGCTTAGCAACAAGACATAAATCCCAGGGTTGCAGGTTTCCTAAAGGAAACCTAATCTGATCCACTTAGAAGCTGTAGTCCTTTGCAGCTAATGTAGTGGCACAATAAAATCTTTTTCTGTTAAAAAAAGGGGATATTAGGAATCTTTTTCTTTAGGGGAATTTCTCTGTGGTATGACAGCCTACTTGGCTGGGGAATCAAGTTTTCGGTGTTCAGATAATCTAGCCAGTGCAATGAACTTCAGATAGGACCTTCTATGTCAGGGCGTGTTCTACTATCTGAAGTCAACACTGAGTGGAGGCAAAAACATGTAAAACTCCTCTCCTTTGTATCTGAAAGACCAGGTAATGTCAGACCCTGGGTAGATTCTTTCCAATAGTAATAATTTGAAATGCATTTCTTTATGTCAGTATTAAAATTGTTTTGAAAAGGTAATGTACTACTTATTTGTGCCTTTTGACTGAACTCATAGATGAACAATATATTACAGTCTAAACTCACAAAAAAATCAATAATGCTTCTGCTTTCCTTGTGCTGTTTTGAAATTATCTATGATTATGATCAAAATCATTGAACTGCTTGTGGACATCTGGGAAAAAACAAAGCAAGTTAGAATATCTTAACATGAAGAATGAGATGCAGGAAATTTTCTGCAGCCACACAGTGCTCTTCCTAATGTCAGTTAGGAATTTCTGTATCAAGAATTACTGTGAATGTGATTGTTTAATTTTAGAACCACCATTTCAATAAGTGTTTTGAGAGAGAGCTCTGCTGGACGTGCTGCTATGTCCTTGTATTTGAAATCAACGTTGTTGAAGAGACTTAATAGCAGACAGAATGTGGACTCCATTTCACTAGAGCAAACATGTCCTCTATTAGCTAATTAGGTTTGAGGTAGGATCTAATGACAACTTACTGTTGTCTGACGGGAGATGTCTGAGATGACAGATGACAGGTTGCTCACAGTGCTGCATAATGAAAGAGCAAGAGACAATGGGCAGAGATTTAAACAAGAGAGATTCAGAATGAATATAAAAGAAAAACTTTCTGCTATGAGCCATGAAGCAGTTTGCCCTGAGAGGCTGTGTTCTATCTTTGTCCTTCAAAGGTTTCAAGGTGTGATTGGACCAAGACCTCAGTAGCTTGGTCTGACCGCAGAGCTGGAATAGTTTTGAGCAGTGGGTTGAACTAGAGATCTATTTAGACTCCTCTCAGCCTGAATTATCACACAGATAGAGAAGGCCATGTCACTGCCAAGTTGAGATGCAAGCAGGCAGGAAGGGCAAGGATGGTCTATTTACCTTCATTAAATTAGGAACATGGTTAGACTAGCTGTGAAATTTTGCCAAAACCAGGTTTTCATAAAAGGATTATTACTAATTCCAAATAGTATCATAGAATCGTGGACTGGTTTGTGTGGGAAGGGACCTTTAAAGGTCATCTAGCCCAATTCTTGCAGTCAACAACGACATCTGCAATAAGTGTAGGTTGCTCACATCACCAAACAATGAGACTTGGAGTGGTTACAGGGATGAAGCATCTACCACCTCCCTGGGCAACCTGGGACAAGGTCTCACCATCCTCAGTGTCAAAATTTTATTCCTTCTATCTAGTCTAAATCTCCCTCTTTTATCAGAATTTAAATCAGAGTATTTTCTGAACAGTGCTTGTGAATGCTGTTCTTACAGGAGGTTTTGAATTGTCTATTACTTGGTTTCTAAATGAGAACAAAACAAAACACAACAAACCAGTAAAATAGAGATTGTGATGGTCTATAAGCCCTGAGGAGACTCAGGGGAGACCCTATTGCTCTCCACAGCTACCTGAAGGGGGGTTGTAGCCAGGTGAGGGTTGGTCTCTCCTCCCAGGAAACCAGTGACAGAACAAGAGGACACAGTCTCAAGCTGCACCAGGGCAGGTTTAGACTGTATATTAGGATGAAGTTCTTCACAGAAAGACTAATTTGCCATTGGAATGAGCTGCCTGGGGAGATGGTGGAATCATCATTCCTGGAGGTGTTTAAAAGGAAACTGGATGAGATACTTAGTGTCATGGTTTAGTTAATTAGAAGGTGTTAGGTGATAGGTTGGACTCAATGATCTCAAAGGTCTTTTCCAACCTGGTTAATTCTGTGATTCTGTGATCTCTGGTCTTGAGAATGTGGCTTAAAATACCTCTACACTATCTAAGCAAATGGAAATGGTACTGTTGGTATTACAGCTATTTCTTTATCTCAGAGTAGTGTAGTGGAAGAGAGACCAATAAGCCTTGAAAAGAGTCTTGCAATTGTTTGTAATAGATGGAGAAAATGTGAGGGGAATGGAAGTTGTTCTGATACTTGCCTTAAAAGCAAAGGGTCTCTTTACCCATAATCTTCTTTTGTGCAGTCAGTAATTAGAAGTTTGTTATGCTGAAAATGAATTGCTTCTTTCTGACTTATAACCAGTCTAATTAAATCCAGTCATTAATGTAAAGACTCTGTATGAAAGAGAAACTTCGTACCTGACCGAGCAATTATTTTGAAAGGTACTGATCCTTTTACTACTATTCAGAATATTTTTTGGTTGATTGGAGATGTGTCAGTGGCATAGCATATTAACAAATAATGGAGATGAATGGCTATGAGGCTTAAAATTATGTTTCTGCTCTGTTGCTTCAATCAAAAGTGTACAAAAATTGTCGTGCAGTGATGACAGGAAATATTTGTAAAATTAGCTTGTAGTTCTCATTGCTTCCAGTGGAGTTATCAAGTGTTTAATGAAAAAAAAAAAAACAAAAACAAAAACCAAAAAAACCAAAACCCTGTAATTTGAAATTCACAGTACATCAGTAAATATTGTAATGTACGTTATCACTTTTTACACTGTGTCACTTGTGATTGCACAACTTCAGCTTTTATGGCTTGTTCATTTCCTTTGTGTCAGGCAAGAAGACTACTTGAGTAGTGAGCCTGTTGTCCATATCAGCAAGGCTGTCAGTTGGCACCCCAGAACTGTTATGGCAGGATGTGAGTGGGGAAAAATTAACACTGAGTTTTGCATGGGGTGCATGTAGTAGTTGAACTTGGAGAAGTACTATGATGGATGGGCTGACTGAAATGGAATTACTTGAGGCATTAATCAAATTCCAGTCAACAAGAATGAGGAAGGGACTTCCCCTGTGAACAAATACCCATTTTGTGGACTTTATTATTGGATATTCATAGAGAACACCTGTTACTGATCACTGTCAGATCTGATGGTATTAGACATAAAAGCTGTAAGGTTAGATCCTGAATGATTATACTTGTTTTAACACTTTATTATAAAATAAAACCAAATGTATTGCAGGAAGCAATATGAGAAAAATGATGCCTTGACTTTATTTTGGACAATTGATTGTCATTTTTAATTCAGTAAAGTAATAGCAGTGCTCAAAGTTGTGAGGATATTTTTTTTCAGACTGATTCCATTGTCTGCCTGTATCAAGGGCAATATGCTTCCCGAATGGCAATATCCTGTCAGCTTTGCTAGTACATTTTATTCATGTTCTGAATCCAGTCTAGAATAACCCTTTGAAATACAGGAAAGGATCAGAATACGTATTGCTTGAAGAGGGCACATGAAATATTCAAAAGCTAAGCACTTACCAAAAATAAAGATGACAAATCTGTGTCCTGTTTGAGGCAGCCTTAGAGTGTGATGAAAGTGAAGGGTGAACTGGAAGAGCACAGAAAATACGGGCAAAAGCACCACACATTGGCCGGTAGCTTAGAAGGACCATTTTTTTATATGAGAGGTCCATATTTACATCTGTTCCTTCCAGTATACGAAGAGGGCCTACAGGAAGGCTGGGGAGGGACTATTTATAAGGTCTTGCAATGACAGGACAAGGGGCAATGGGTTTAAACTGGCAGAGGGGAGATTTAGACTAGATGTTAGGAGGAAGTTTTTTACAGTGAGGGTGGTGAGACACTGGAACAGGCTGCCCAGGGAGGTTGTGGCTGCTCCTTCTCTGGAGGTGTTCAAGGCCAGGTTGGATGAGGCCTTGAGTGGCCTGTTCTAGTGGGAGGGGTTGGAACTAGATGATCCTTGAGGTCCCTTCCAACCTTACGATTCTATGATTCGATGATTCCCAGGGTTTCACATGCATGCCATAACTCAGGACCATTTGCTATATTGTGATTAGACCTGTGTCTCTGGACAGACCAGAATAGGGAATACAGGATTTGTCAATAAAATTAGAAAAATTCTTCGCAGAACTTCTAGCTCTGATAGCCTACTATTTTCTGACAGAATGAATGATCTATTAGAAAATTTCCTATATAAGTATAGGTAGTTATGCCACAAGCTATGAAAATTGAAGTCGATCAAGTAGATGAAATTATGTTGAAGATTCATGATGAAGCAAGGATATCAGTGTGAACAGTTGTAACAATGTTGCCACGTACTATATTATTTACACCTAATCCCGGATTCACAAGAAGTAAATGGTAAGTTTCTGCTGTTTTAAATAGTGAGGTTTCCCAAATAATATGTAAAAAATAATTTTGCCTTCACATTGCCCCAGTCCACTGTAATTATCATCCAAGCTGATAGTTCCCACCATCAATACTATCTGAAGCAAGAAATGACAAGTGAGATTTTATATGATCTCTGAGTTTCATCTCCATGAGCTGCATCCTTTATGGATTTCTACACTGAAAGATATGAATGGACTTTCTTTGTAGAAAGAATAGCTTCACTTTCCTGAAGTGCAAGCTCATGTGAAGAAAAGGGGTTATACTTATTTAAATAATTTGTAGTAGTCCCATTCCCATTTTCCTGTCTTCAAGTGTCTTATTCTATAATTTTCTCATCATCTTCCTTGCCTCTTGTACTCTGTTTCCCATTATCTGTGAATGAGTTGGATCCTCCATTTGAGCCATAGCTTGCTGACTTTCACCATTAGTAAATTACAGTTTTTAAGACTTCTATGATGGTGCTGCTGGAAATCAATCACTGGTGACACCTTCACTTAGGTTTCTAAAAATTCTAAATATGAACTACTCACCACAGACTGTCTAGAATGTTTATCATCTTCTCATACAAACGTCTACAGTGGGGAGTTGATCTCTAAAGCAGCTATTTCTACTCCCTGACTAGGGCAAATAAAGAGAGTCTATTTGATCTGACACACATATCTGCATATTCAGTGACTACAATGAAGTAATTTCTGGAAGAGATTCTTGAATTGAAGAATCACTTGGTGTATTAACTATTCAGCATCATATGTGCTGTTTGGCTTCACTGATCATATCAAATATTTATAACTAAGTACACCTTATAGGATTTCCAGTAGAAGAACTCTTAATTAAAATATTATCATAATTTTCTCCCATAATTTGCTATCTTTTTCCAATCTGCTTTGTCGGGTTTTGCTTATTTGTTTGTTTGATTGGTTGTTTTTTGTTTTTTCTGCCAACATTTCTGCTGTCTTGGGGTTTGGAATATTCATACACAAAACACAAAAGAAAAGTGAGACTGCCAAAGCAAATTAATTTGAGAACTAAAGCAGATGTTTCTGGATTGCTCTTAAAATATTGCTCTCTCGTTTCTAATCACACAGTCACTTAAATAACACTGCCTAGAGACAGCTGAGTGCATAGATATCATGAGAAAATTGAGCCACATGAGATGCTTCTAATGGTGTAGATTCTGTTGGAATCAACTATTTATGTCATAGGGCTGCAGTAGAACTAAGAATGTGTCCCAAAAGAGAGCCTCTGTAAAATGAAACCAGAAAAAAAATAATTAGAAACTGAAGCTTCTTATGAGCTCAATTAAAAGACTACTTCAATTTTCCAAATCTCATCACCCTGGCCAGTGTAGCTGATGGAGAGAAATAGTTTCCTCCTGAGGGCAGTTCAGAGCATGTAAATCTAGATTCTCACTAGCAGAGGTTTCTCAGAATAAAACATAGGCATTAGTTTTTATTAAAAATATGATGTGAAACAGTTGCCGTCATGAGAAAAAAAAAATGTTTCAGCATTTGATTCTGCAGTCTATTTTAAACCAAATAGGACTTCAAAGAGAAAATTATCAGGAGTGTCCAGTGCCACAGTGTTTAAAGGCTTCAGATTGAATATCAACATTCAGATGTCTCTTCACTCTTAACCAGTTATCATTTCCAGATCTGATAAATAAGGCAATGCATGTTTCCAGCTTCATGTTCCTTTTTCCCAATCTCCAGCTGACCAGCAAATGTGGTTTAAATTCTGGCATTCATAAAACTAATTTGAAGTAGATATTTACATTTTTAATGCAATTTTAAATATTGTTTTATGCTTAAATTTTAGAACATTAGACTGCTGATGCAGATAACATGTTTTATAGCTCTGTGCCATGAGAAGAACATCACCTACAACTTAGTCTTCAAATATGCTAAAATCTAGTAGGCATTTTCATCTGTTTGTATACTAGTACCTTTATAGACAGCAGTATTTTTGTTTTTGTTTTTGTTTTTTTTAATAGAAGATAACTACAGTAACATTTAGAGGTCCCTTCTGGCAGGCTTCTTAGCCTCCTTTATTAAGGAAATGATTACCTTCAAAGACTATACGATCTAATATACTGAGGGGTTATTAGATAATTTTACTATGGGGAGATTAAGAAACATTTGTTTTGCAGGATAAGCCAAGTGAAAGGATCATGACACATCTTTGCATCTGCATGCCTCATTGAATGTTCCAAATACTGTTCCTTCTCTTACTCATGATCTGAAAATCTGTGTGGGCTCAGTCTAGGCGTGAAAAAAAAAAAAAAAAATTCTCTAATATTTCAATTCCTACTAAATTTTTTGCTTATAAGTAATCTGTACAGAGAGGAAAAATAGTGTTGGTACATGCATATGATCCTGATAAAAATGCACTACACATCCAACCATTACTCCATTAAAAAAAAGGGAAAAAAAAAAGAAAAAAATTGATTTAGATGCAAATCACTGTTTTTTATTACCAATTTTAAAACAAACTGTGAATTTATGTGAGCTGGAGGTATAAGTAACTATGTCGTAATGCAGCATCTTTCCAGCACTCTCAAATCAATTTGATTAATATTGCAAAATATTGAAATGAAGTAAGTCAACGGTGTAAAAATAGGTGCATTAATGGATTCATTGTACATGAGAATTTAAACATATCAATGAATGCGACAGCTTTGTGATGTGTATTTCTGTAAGTAAATTTTACTGAGATAACCTACACCATTTCTGAAGGGCAGGCTTTAAGAGCTTGAATTTGCACATACTGCATTTAAAAATGTGTACTGGATTTGGAGGAGAAAGGATGTAAAATGTGCACTCTAGTTAAAATTCAACATTATTATTACTTCATTGCTCCCACATCCTTGGGTTTTAATGTTACTTTTCAGACAAATACAAGGAGACATTTCCTTGCCCAAAGGACTTACAGAAAGCCTATGGCCATGATTCTGCCACTGATAGCACACAGGAGAAATGTTGTCTCTAAATGGAACGTCCTTGAAGACAAAGGGTAGTTTGAGGGTGAATCAATCAGTTCATGAGCTGTCATCTCAAGTACTATGAGACTTGGACCTTACCTCTGCTCCTGCTGGTCTCTTACTGTTACCTTGAAAGTCTGTGGGGTGAACCTAAAGTCATAAAGAGTACAGATAAAGGAACAAGAGTAAGAGGTAGATAAAACACAAAGAGGCAGGGTTCGCACACTGTAGGCTCTGAACAGAGACAGCCATAATAAAGTATTTTTGGTAAGAAATTGAAGAACAGAGAACTATAAGTTAGACATAGACTGAGAGGAGAATTTTGTTCTTATGGGAAATCTATTTCAAATCATGTTTTCTTTCTAAATTAAAACAAATTTTGAAATTCTGATTTTTTTTTTTCTTGACTCATAGTATCTCAGTTTGGAAAAGCCAGATTTCTCTGTCTCACTAAGATAAAAATAATAATATAGAACATGAAAATATGTGTAAATGCCTTTTAATGTACTTTTACAATGCAGCAATTTAAATGAAAAATAATTAATTAATTAATTTTCACTTTTATCATTATGAAATAAAATACTGTTCCTGAGAGATTCGTTTCAATGGACAACTGTCTCATCAGTAGTTTCAGCAGTCCCAATTCTGTATCAGACACTGGAGGTCTTTGGGAGCATAAGAAAAAAGAGCAAGCTATTTTCCACTCTTTTGCCAGTGCCAGGGCTCTCTGATTCCTTACAGGCTGACCAAAGGTGGGCCTGTCTGTGTTGGGAACCAGCCCAGCTTGAATTTCTGTGGGTCATACCTGTCATGAACCCAAGAGAGACAGGGATATGCTGTGCTCATTCATGCAGCATATGGCTTTTTTTCAAAGCCTTTCTTAGAGACTCTGATAATGCAGCTAAGATCAGTCCAGGCAAACAGATAAATACTGGTTTATTTTTAACTCCTGTATGCCTTAATGGTACTCTTCTGAGATTACCTTGCAATAAGTGCCTGCTACTCCTTACAAAGGAGGCACTACTAGTAGTACAGCCAGAAATAAAGCCAAAGGCCACTTCTAATTTCCATCTTACTCAACTAACTGTAGAAAGAGTTTAAGATCAGCCAAATTATTCTTTTTGAGTACTGTTTGTTTGGTGTACCTCCATCAGTGTTTCTGTTCAAACTAGATTTGAGGTTTGAGAGTGAATCCTCTAATTTCTGCACCTACTGCACTATGGTTCTCCAGAAATTATCCACAGCACTTAGACTTACTGTCAGGTGAAACCAAAATGAAAGAGGATCCTAAAGCACACTTCAGTGAGTATTCAGACAACATGACCAAATTTGAGTTAATAAAAAAACCAGACATCTTGAACTGTGTATAGTTTGTATTTTAGGTATTCAGCAGCAACTGATACTCTCGAAATTGGTTCCTATGTTGTTGCACTACTTGCTACTGTATGCAAGGCTCTCCCCTAGCATATATAGCCTGGCAAGGAATTACAATTATGCCCCTTACTGTTCTATCAAGAGGTTCGTGATGGAAATATGCACCAAATAATTTGTATAATAGAAATTGCTATGGTATTTTCCTAGTGAATGAGTTCTCTGCATTCTCAATATTTTCATGTAGTAACTCTGAAATGAGGGCACTTGGGACACAAGGTTACAAGAGCAGACTCCATGACAGCAGTGTGGCTCTTTGAAATGACAACTGAAAGTTGTTGGTATTATTATTATTATTATTATTATTATTGTTATTGTTATTGTTATTGTTATTGTTATTGTTATTGTTACTATTGTTATTACTGTTATTATTGTTATTATTAAAATGTTATACTAGTATCAAACTGTTTCTTTATTCTCAACGTCTTTTTTCCTAGTGGATTGAAGTTTTCTAAGTGGTGTTTCTGTTATTGTTGTTTTGCTTTTTGTTGGTTTTTTGGTTTTTTTTTTGTTTTGTTTTGTTTTGTTTGTTTTTTTTAATTTTGGTATGAAGTGTTGTGTCTTCTCTAATTACAAGATTTAGACCATACCTTGGTAACAGTAGAATATTCAACACATACCTGGGAGCTTCAGCAATAAGTAAATGCTTGTCAAATGTCAAATCTGCATTTCTTTAGTAATAAACCTAAAAAAAGAATAAATCTCAATATATTTTTACATAAAAGGTTTTCTATTTAATTCTAAGTATATAGGGAAATAACTTCTATAATAAAACACATTCATAGGAAAAACTGTCTTGTACATGATGAGTGCTCCCTCTGTAAATTTTGCCTTGCTTTCTGAATTGATACACCTTATCCTGGGTAATGTGCTTGTCATCTCATGCATCCTCTGTAAATGAAAACAAATCTTATTGTGCTTGTGTAACTGTTATCTTACCATTGTGTGTAAGGATTCCCTTTGTAACCCCATTTGCTGACTAAGAGCCTGCAGAGGTACTGGTGCATGAACTGGAAAAAACACAACAGAGCTGTTGAAATCCAAGATGAGTTTGAGGGCTCTAGATGATAAAATCCTTTGTAATCTGTGCACACAGAAAATAGAAAGCGGAAATTGGTAGCACCTTGAAGGTTGAAAACTACAATCTCATTTAACAGAGTCAAATTTTGTGGCAGAAATGCAATTTCGTTGCTGAGATGGTGGAAGCAAATTTGCCCTTGATAATGATTCCAGTGTAATTGCCAATATAAATAATCCAAAGAATTTTAACTATATAACCTTGAGATGGCAAGGCACAGAGACCTGAGGTGAAGTTACTGAAATACTCACCCAGAGGCATTGTATTTAATGTAAGGATGGAGGCACTTACAGAAGATCACATGCAAGTAGGTATCTGCAACAAATGAGGTTGGTTGCTCTCTAGAAATACCTATGCATGGTTTATATGTGGATGTGTACACTGGGAATGACTGCAGCTAGTGGGATGAATGCAGTCTGTAAAACCCTTACACTGACTTGGCTTGTGTTGCTGAAGCAATTCTATTTGCATCTTGATCTTAATACACAATTAGGAAATAGTATTTTGGAGGCCTTTTGATATTCTTCAATTTGAAGAGGAAGGTGTCCTGTTGTGGATTATTTTTTTGAAGGGCCTTTTATCAGTATGTGTTGTAGGTTTCATACACATCTCAAATCTTCAATTTGAAATAAATCACAAGTGAGCCTGAGAAAAATGTGTATCATGGTAGTGTTGTTTCTGGAAAAAGCTCCAGAAGAGGCAAAACATACTGTCTGTGCAAACAACTTTTGGTCTGTTCTAAGACAGGTGTGTGTCCTGGCAAATCTGACTTTGCCAGGTCATCTAGTGGAAAGTAGTTACTCCTACCTTCCAAGAAAAAAGAACTCATGAAAGATTACTGATCAAACCACAATGAATACTTTAGTCATAAATAAAAAGAGATCGGGATCAATTTAGAGATGGTGGTGATGATGATGATTTTTTTTACCTGCTCTTTATTTACACAAGACATTTTGTAATGAAAATCTCTCTCCAGTGCTTACATCAATTTGCCTCCATTGTTGTACCTCCCAGAACAAGCAATCTCCAAACCAGCTCAGCCTGAGGAGAGACACAGAAAGGAGTATTGCTATGTCACTTGAGTGTTTGACAAGTGTGGATACAGGACTTTGGAGGAAGCCTAAGACAAACACAATCTTGCCTTAAGGCTATGTGATCACAATGAACCAAGGTAAAAGATTTGGAGTGTGCATGATCTGTTAGTAGCTTAAAGACCCATATAGAACTTACAATGGCCCATGTTGCTACTAGGAATTTGGTCAGCTTCGTGAAACTTTTTGAAAGAAATGGTAACTAGAAAAATTGTAAATTACAAGGAATCTCTTAGAATTAGTATCACAGGTTTCACATGACGTAGATGTCAGGCTTTCCAGCCTCAAAGACCCCTAAAAAGCCACCAGCCAATACATAAGAGGCTTGAAAGCAATTCTGTTGCTTTAACCATTGCACTTTGCAATGGTTAAAGCATCCCTGCCTCCCAGCTGCCATCGAGCTGAATGCCAGTGACTCCCCATTTCTAATCAGTCCTATTTATGAATTTAGACAGTTGTGTAGTTCCCCTAGAGAAGTCCTAGTGATGCCCAAAGATATTTTAACAACGTAGAAAGAAGTGGCTGTGCAAGAGAAAGAAAACACACAAATATCACGTCACATAATGGCTACCTGCAGGTAGCCATTCCACACATATGGGAAGCTACCAACATACACAGAATGAAATGAAACCTGTATTTACATGGAAGTTTCACTTTAAGAGAGGACTGTATAGGGTCATCATAAATGAACCTTTCCAATGACAAGTCATACAGTGAAGCACATACATACTCCTCCAGGAAGTGCCTGCAACTCCGTGCAAGACTGTTTTGCTTCTGTAGTTATCTGTGCTGGTTTTCTCCCTAAGTGGGTGTATGCACAGAGTGAGGGCACGATAGGCATGAGGGCTGTGGTGGAGACCTTTGCTGTTGCAGAAGAATAGCTCCCTATTAGCCACCCTTTCCATTTCAGACTGAAAAGTGCGCAGCAAAAAAAGAAAGGAAGAAGCAGTAAACCAAGAAACAATAAACCTTCCTTCTTCCAGATAGCAACCTGCTATGTACTTTCCCAAAAGACATATACAGCACTTTGATTAGCACTATATTAATCACGAAAAAGCTCAATTTCTTTGGTGGGTCAATATCCAATTGCTTCGTATCTGGCACGGCAAACCATTTATTAATTACAGCTGCCCTGCAGTCTGTCACTCTGGTTTCAGTACACTTTGTGCTATTCTCCAGTTGGGGTAGCCATGGAGTCACTTTCAAAGATGACTTTGCTTTTCACATTTTCTCTTCTTGTAATTGAGCTCATGTGATACTGAATGGCATGTCTTAAGTAAAATTCTGAAGCACTATCTAATGTCACTTATGCAAATAAGGGGCAGCTCTGTGTCTGTCTCTTGGAAGTTTCATTTCAAAATTTCAATCACTAAATTTCCATGTTCAGAATTTGGTAGTCCATTAGTTTACCAAATGGAATTACTAATGTTATGTTTAGCATTCATTTGTTGGTTTTATCTGCTAACTGAAAACACTTTACAAAAGAAGTCTGTATCATTATTTTAATATATACATTTCTGTTTCTTCCTGATCACTTCTATTTCAAAAGATCTTCTGTAGACATTTTACAGATAGGCATGGCAGTGTCGTACAATTAGCTGCCTTGGTCATTGCTTTAACCCTTGTATGTGATCACACAAAGGAAGCAGCCTACAGCAGCCTGTAGCACACTGCAGAGCCCCATCTGCCTTCACTAGTGGAGAATCAGATGTGTGAGGTCATCCCATGGCACTGGCAGATTTCAGCAGAATGGCTTTCTGCAGTCTGTTTTCAGAAGAGATTTCATTTCTCTATCTCCAAAGCTACTGATACTGGCTTGCTACTGCAATATGTCATTTTTATGTGGATGTTAAGTCTCACTGAAAGCCTCACCTAACCAGCCCTC
This sequence comes from Ramphastos sulfuratus, assembly GCA_013399055.1. Lineage (NCBI taxonomy): Eukaryota > Metazoa > Chordata > Aves > Piciformes > Ramphastidae > Ramphastos > Ramphastos sulfuratus. The sequence continues at coordinate 69,366 of WBNM01021431.1, read as the reverse complement.
TGATACAATCTTCAATACCTGTGGAAAGAGTACCCTCAAGACATCCCAGAATTCAGATCAGAATGAGAAGGCTAATGGCCAATGATGAGCCTGTACTGTATGTTTTAATTAAAAGGAAGTTAAAAGGATACATTTTTGCTCTTTATCCATTTCTATTGTTGTTGCTATCTATGTGGTAATCTCCTGTAGAAGAAAAGCTTACAGGCATGAATATGCTGAGAAGAGTAGATACCTCTGACTATGTTGCTGCCAGCTTTTATCAATCCCCATTTTGTTAGACAGAAGAAAAAAAAGGTCAGATCTTGTCACTTGGATAGAGGCATGGTCTTCCAATTAATTTTGCCCACATCGTTCACAGTTTTCCTCTTACATGTGAATGTCCATGCACGTGTGTAACGTTACTCCTGTGGTTTAGAAATAAAGACTAAAAATGACAGGCAAATTTATCACAGGTATGGTTTTCTAATATTTGGAGGCCCACTGAAAGCTGAAGATTTGCTTATATTTGGAGCTGCTGTGCTTAGATGGTGTTTAGACGGTGCTTAGGCTGTGCTGTAGCTTGCAGTACTACTGGTGCCTGATCCACTCACACTGTGTGACTGACACCTTGGGATAGCTCTGCACTAATTTTCTCCTTTCAGATGTTGGTCCTACTTGACTTAGTTTTAGCTCAGGCTTACGTAAGAATGGGTGATGTGAATGTTTGGACTCAAACACATGTTTTGGGCCCCGTAACAGGTTTCTACAGTGTGTTGGCCAGCAAGCGGGAGAGAGAGGAGTGGTGTTTGTAGCGAGAAGGCTGTGTTTGTCTGTCAGAGCAGGACCTGGAGGAAATTATTCCTGAATAAATATCCAGCAAATCAATATGTAAACAGTCCAGGATGACACACGCATTTCCAGATTACTTAAAGAACCATAGATTAAATGTGGCACTGGAAACAACTACAAAAGGGTCATAATGGCTACCTGCAGGTAACTCTCTTTCTCTTTGAAAGAGGACGCCAACATCTTACTGGCTACTGGAAATGCCCTTTGTTCTATGGTAACTTCCCAGCCACCCCTGGGGATTGTCTGAGAGACTGATTTTCGTATTTCAATGTCTGTGAATATCCTCTGGCACTATTTAATCTGCCAATTCATGTCTGCCTACGTATCTTCTCATGCATTGTGCTTTTTTCCCTGCTTATCATAATAACGCATATCATTTGTGTGAGAATGTTATTTCTCTGATGTGCTGGTTTGACGCTAATTGGAATATTTTAATTGGAGAAATTAGATCATTGGTTATAAAAAGAAAGTAACAATGAAGTCTATATCATTCATTGGTTTGCTGAAAGGGATAAAAAGCCAAAATGTAAATGATTTGTCCCACTGTGTTCTGGGATACAGCTTCCTTTCATGTCTCCATCTGCCCTAATGCATCCACTAAAAAATAACAAGTAAGCTTTGCTGGTTGTTTTGTTTGTCTGTCTGGGAAGGAAGAGGGAGAGAGAAAGGGTAGCTTTGAGCCCCTTCTCAGCAGTTTCTTTGTCCAGGAGTGAGTTTAGATTTCTGTATTATTTCTAATTTGTATATAATTGTAAATACTTGTAAATATATTGTGTGTATACGCTTGCAAATTTTGCTTTGCTGTAAATAGAGCTTCATCTTACTTCCGATCCACCTGAGCTCGTCTGGTAAATTTTCAATAGTGAGTGTGTGTGGGACAAAGTTCCTAATCCTCCACATCTGAGGAGGCAGTCTTTCCCACCCCTATGCAGGGACTGGCATTGCTCTGAACTTGTAAAAATATCCTTTTCTAGAAAATGTCCTGTATGAGATTGAAGTCATAACATCCAGACAGCAGACTTTGTACTGACAGATTTAGAGGCGATGAAGTAAAAACACAAACCAAGGTGGAAATTTGAGTTGATCATTTGTCACAGCTATAGCCTAGCTGCATGTAACTCCTGTATGGTTCTGGAAATAGAAAGTAGATGACAAAGATCAGGACAAACAGTGTCATCCTGTTATGTCAAGATTTTGAGCACTTAATAGGAACAGTAGTGGCAGGAAGCAGCTCTATTCTCATCTAGGGCTCCTGTCAAGATAATCTCTGCACCTAATAAATGGAGATTTTTGGGGACAAAATGAGGTGGGATTAGAATTGTTTGCAAGAATTTACTTCCCAAAGAACAGCATGTGGGAAGAAAATGTGACATAATTCTTGAGGAAATGAGGAGGAAACAAAGCAGCCATTTTTCCTCAACATACTTCCTGAAGAAGCAGAGTCTACCAAAAAACCCAACCCAAACCAAAAAATTTCAAGAGTGAAAACATCCTTGTGTGGACATTTCCATGCTCACACTGTGGCATGTGTTACTGGAGGAAGCAAAAGAGAATCTGTGCTTAAAGGTATGGAAAGTGCTTTCTTTTTAAGCTTGGTGAAGATATAATTTCAGAGAGCTGTGCCATTGGATAATACAGTGCAAAATCAGATGTGAGAGGTCATTCCCTGGCACTAAGAACTCTAGACACACTTGTTCCATGAACTGTTTTCCTGACGTATGAATTAATTACGTGACTGTCTCTGCTTGAAATTAACAAAGTCCTACCCTTCTTCACATAAAGAGATCAAACACTCCCACGTGATTTGCAAATTTCTCTTCTAAATGAGAGCCCCCATACAAATAATGAAGTTGCTTTTGTGTGAGATATTAATATTACCCATTTTCAGTACAAATATCTGGAAAGTTCTCTTCAAATCTTTTTTAAGCTGAAGTTTCATTAAATTTAATGCTACAAAGAGTATCTGACAATGTAGGCTTATCCTAAAGCTTAATGCAGAAGTAAAGACACATTTTCAGTATGAACTATTGATCTTAAAACCACAGCAGTTTGAATTTTGCACTGTGGTGATTTGATCCTGACTGGATGCCAGGTGCCTCATCTGGACACAGGAGAGAAAAATATGAAAGGCTCATCAAGATAAGGAGAGTTTAATAAAGTAAACATAAAGGCTGTGGATGGAAGCAAAGCAAAACAAATTGTTGACTTTCTCCTTCTTGTCAGCAGGTGAAACCCACAACGTCTGACCACTTTCCAGGAAGCAGAGTTTCAGTATATATAGTGATTGGTCCAGAAGACAAACGTGAATAACAAACTCCCCACCTCTTTCCACCTCTTTTATTTGAGCTTTTATTCCTGAGCAAACATGACATGGAATATCCTTTTGGCCAGTTTGGGTCAGCTGTCCTGGCCATGTCCCCTTCCAAGATGTGGCCTATCTCCACCCTACTAGTTAAGGGAGAACATTAGAGAGAGAACCTTGATGCCATTAGAGTACTACTCAGTAACAGTCAAAGCACTGCTGTGTTACCAACACTTTTCTAGCTACAAAGCACAGTGGTGTGAGAGCTGCTGTGGCGAAAATTAACTCCACATCAGTCTGACAAAACACAAGCACCTCACCTGTGAATCTCACATATGTGTGAAGACTACACACTCCCTCCCCACCCTCAGTGTACATGCAGGTATGTATGTGTGCATGCCATCCCCAGCCTGGCATTTCTGCTGGATTATTGGAGACTTGCTGCCTTAATGAGCCCATGGTGCATTCTATGTTGTACCAACCCTGATCCTGCTTGGCTCATTGAGGGAATACTCATTAATAAACTGCATTAGTTAGGGAGAAATTTAGGAGGAACCTTTGGAGAAATGCTGTATCTTTTACCTTTAAAAGAGAGAAAGAATTTGACCAAAGGACAAGGCCAATGGGAATCACAAAGATCAAGTAGAAAGGATAGCTTAAGGCAGTGGCAGAGTCTGAAGTTTCGTTACATAAAACTTAATTACAAAGATAGAAAGAACCCCAAGCATTAAAATTTAGTTGTAAACACTGTTGCTGTTTACTCTTTTTTTTTCATATTGTTTGCATTTTTTATCTATAAACATTATGTAAGTTAAATTAGTAGTGTGCAGCAACATCTTACAAGAGGAACTGACTTTTATGTTTAGTGTATACACTCACTGGTCTTGGATGTAAAGAACCTGCTCTGAATAAGTGATGATTCCTGAAATTTCATGTGTTGCATTTTAGTGAAAATTTTGTATTTAAATATTTATTGACTGGGCAATAGTAACATAATTTTTTTTTAGTAGACCAGATTGTTCCCTCCTCACAAGAGCATATGAGAAAGGGGGGAAAAAAAATCAGATTGCCTGCAGATGCATGCTTTTTTCCCAATTATTTTCTGAGAATGCTCTTTAACTCATACAGTCGTATGAATCCCAGGGTGCCTTGGAAGGCCATGGCATTCTCTGCAGCTTCACTTGTCTTTGGCTACCTAACACCACCATCCTTACACTTTTTCCTTTCTTTTTCTTCTCTAAAAGGGACTTAAAGAAAACTGAAACAGAAAATTAAAAGTAGGCCAAAGAAGCAAATCACAGAATCATGCTGTCATAGAATTATAGAATGGCCTGGGTTGGAAGAGACCTCCAAAGGTCATCTAGTCCAACCCCTTCTGCAGTTAGGAAGGGTATCCTCAACTAGATCAGGTTGTCCTTAACCTTATCAAGCCTCACCTTGAGTATCTCCAGGGATGAGGCCCCAACCACTTCCCCAGGCAGCCTACTCCAGTGTTCCACTACCCTCATGATGAAGCTTGTTCCTTCAGATTTTAACCATAGAATATATGGGGTATTAAAGAGAAAACTTAGAGGAGCACTCTGATGTTAGAATAGTGAAGTTGAATATTTTCAGGTTAAAATGACAATAAATTCGTTGAAACCTTTGGAATTATGACAGCAAACTAAACATCTGCTTCTATTATTATAAATGGTTCGGTTACTGTTCCCATACACTTGCTCAAATTCCAGTGTATTCATACTTCTATTTTCTGAATGACAAGTGCAACATTCACTTTACTATACCTTTTTCCTTCTCAAAGGGATAGTCCAGAACATGTCATAAAGAACAAAGTAAACATTAACCTTCTTAACCATATGATGCAAATTAATTTTTTTTTCTGTTTAATAACTACCATATAAGGATTAGCAATTTTTGTTGTGTTCTTGTAACCTGTAATTATCTTCAGATTTTGCTTTTCAGACCTTGACATTTCCAATGTAATGTGAATATTTAGTCATTTGATGATCATTTACTTGCAGAAATGTACATGCCTGTCTAGCTCTGAAGATGAAATATAGTAGAGGGTGTTGAATTTCCAACACACACACAAAAATCCAATAGTATTCAGCAGACTAAAGACACAAACTCCAGGCCCTGATGGTAATAACATTCACTGAAATGATGCACGTACTCTATTACCAGTAAGTAGGAGTAAGGTAACATTTTAGTATTTCTAGAAATGAGAGAGTGTTGGAACCTGTTAAGTGATGTAAAAGCAATATAAAAGATTTCCCATATATTCTTTTACACACAGTACAGAGGTAGAAGTGTCTGCTTAGAGAGTAATTTCAGACAAACAGTACCCAAACCCTGAGTACAGTAAAGAGATTTCTGATTGATAGCTCTGTAAGCCCATGGAGTGAGACCGTTTTGAAAAAATCCTCCTTGCATGAAACCAGAAAATAATGCTTTTGCACGCAGTAGAAAACCTTGCACAAATACAAATTCTCTATGCTGATGAGACATCTGGATGCTGTGAGCGTCCCAACAGCTGCCAAGGCACCAGTGCATGGCAGAGCTGGATGGCAGCACTGGGAGAGGGATCACGGGGTGACAGCCATTGAAAAAGTCAGCTGTGTCTTAGGCTTTGTTGTTGGAGCACTGCTGGCACTACTGCCAAGAGAAGAAATCTGAGAATGCATGGGAAAGTGTGCCATTACTGTTTCCCGGGCCTGGCTTGAGATTTTTACATGTACAGAAGGTCTCTGCTGAAACCACTGACAGACAGTTTGCATCAGGGCAGGAATCAAAATCACAGAATCATTTTGGTTGGGAGAGATTTTTAAGATCACCAAGTCCAACCATTAATTCAACACTGTTAGGTCCTCACTAACCTGTATGTGTAAGTACATCTAAACATCTTGTAAATACCTCCAGGAACAGCAACTTCACCACTTCTCTGGGCAGCCTTTTACAATACTTTACAACTCTTTCCATGAAGAAAGTTTTCCTAAGGAGGGATTTTTTCCTAAGAAGGAAGTCTTGAGCTTGTGCCCCACACTTTTCAGGAACTGTTTCAGAGTAATGCATGCAGCTGACCCAAACTGATACACTACCAGGCAGAAATCTCTATTGACGTGGGTCGTAAGCACACATATGAGTAAGTTTTTGAGCTGCATCTTGCTCACTCTGAGCCAGCCCAGATTTGTTCAAATGCCCACAGGGAATCAGATTGCCATTGCATGATGTATTCTTTTATTCCCCAGTTGTTTTAACCTAGGGAACTGCAACAATGGTGTTATGCAAATAACGGACAGCTTGCACTGGCAAGACCTGACACCCAAATTAAGGAAATGCCAGATCTTGGTGTCAGTTTAGTGTTCTTGGTTGCAGGGACAAATTTAATCTCAATGTTTTCTACCTTCTGTGTGTTCCTTTGTCCTGCACCACTGTTCTTTAGACACTTTTCTTCAGCTGAATACAGCTGTGGCACAGGCTTTAAAAGTATTGAAGGACAATGAAGCCAACACAATTGCTTTGGAAACAAAGTAGGAGAACAAGTTCTGTCTCATACCCATGCAGCTGCACTGAGTTGCAGGAGTGTGGTATTCTACTCATGTGCTGCTTTAGGGAGCAGGCATCTTTTTAAATAAGAAGATTGTTTTTGTGCAACTGTCTCTGAGAAATTATTTATTTCTGCAGCACAGTGGACACAGATATGTTTGTTTAATTGCTTCCAATATGAAAAACTGCATGGAATAAGACATTGGGACAAAAGAAAATGAAGAAGAGTGTCACAAATTCAGAGTAACTGTCAAAACAAAATTGCAATATATATAAATACCTCGGTATGCTAGGAGTTAGAAAAAACATCCCCTCACCCTTAGGATTATTAATTTTTGCTTATCTTCCAAGCTTGATGTTGAATCTTGGTTGAAGTCTTTACCAAGCCACTGGACACTCATAGTTCAGCTAAGCTGTGTGTTTTGCTGAAGGGCACTTGGAGGCAGCCTTTGCTGAACCAGTAAAGGAGCATGTAAAGGGAGACATGGCTTTGCCTAGCCAAACACCAGCAAGAGGGCAAGTGCAGTACAAGCTTCTGTGGTTAGACTTTAAGAGCCTTATGTTTTCTCAGCTCAGAAAACTGTAAAGTTGTTTCGGCCATCTGCGTAGATACACCAACAGCTCTGGTTGAATTTTCTCAGCCTTCAACAGCAATAGCTTTTATGCTGAGGGTAACATTGTAACTGTCCACATACACACCCCACTCATGGCAGAAGGGGTTTTTCATGTGCTCCCCACATCTTTTTCTTCCTTCCAGTGGTTTTGGTACCAAGGTATGAATTAATCTGAGTTTGGTGTCAGCTCGAGCACATAATTTCTTAGCTCAGCTCAGCAGCATTTTTTGTTGTCTTGTATTGGTCCTTTACAACATCTGAGAATACAGAAGTGGGCTGAAATTCTCTTGTAGCCTTCAAACGACCATAAAGATGCAAAAGGCAGTGAGAATAGCTGCAATTCATATAACCAGTTTATTATAAAGACATCCTTACATTAACGAGAAGTGGGTTCTTATATGACCTGACTGAGGAAGGTAAGCTAAACCAAAATTACTTTCTCTGCTTTTTTGCACTGGAATAATTTCTACTCCAGTAGATAATTTGTTCTTGAAGGTATCAGGAAGAATAAACTTGTCATGTTGTCCCATAAAACCAAGAAAAGCTGCACGAACAGCAAAAGCTGTAGATCTAAACAGTGCTTTTGCTGGCCAAAATATGGCCATAATGATGAATGCCAAGAAGGCAGATTTAGTAAGATGAGTACATATCTCCTGCCACACAGGCAACTTCCTAACACCTTTTTGAAACTATTAAAGAGCAACCAATATATTTTAATACTTTGACAAGTCTTATCAAGTCCGTAAAATGCAACATCATTTTCTATTTAGAGTCATATTCTCTCTAAGAGAAACCTAATCCAGTAACTAAATACTGATAGCTAAAATTGTTCATTCCTATGTCACATTTTTCTGACCTTGGCATATTTGAAGATTAAGTTGAATCTGTACATTGAACGCCTACACAAACCATAAATATAATTCTATTGTATACAATGTAAAACTCCTTAGAATTAATTTTCTCAATGCCATTTTTGTTTTAGAAATTATCTTTATATTAAACCCACAAAAAAAATCATTTGCGAGCATCAAAATTCTAGCTCTTTATTTTGCAACATTAAAAAATCATCAGTATTTTAAAACCTAAAATTGACAGTATCAAAATTACAGAAAGTACTTAAAAAAAAAAATACAGGAAGTACTCAAAAAATAAAAAAATAAATGCATACAGTAGTCTTGATGCAGTTGCTCAGAGATACGATAAGACATTAAGACTGAGCATGGATGTTGACTGTCAGGTCCCATGGCATATCTTGACACAATTGAGTGCACTTTTCAAATATTATTAGAGATTGAAAATGATCTTATTCTTTTCTTACAGTTGAGACAGAGACAGTTATGTGGAGAATAGGAATGCTTATAATATTCGAGCCCAGAGAATTTTTCTCTAACCTACACTTCTACACATTTTTTAAACAAACCCACTCTGTACCTACAAGGAAAAATATAAAAAATATTTATAGTTAATACCTCAGCAGTCCCACAAATGAGGGAACAAATCTATGGCTGTTTTAAGAAACCCGTGTTCAAATAATAAATGGCAGAAAAAAATATTAAAAATAACGACAGTAATGGCCCTTTAAAAAGAATAGTAATCTTGCTCACCAAGATTTCAGAAGATAGGAAATGCCAGCATTGACTGATATTTTCTCTGTGTGTGGTAATAACTGCACTTGGCATCAGATATAAACTCAGTGTTAAAAGAGAACAAATCCAATTCTTTTTTACATTCTATTCCAGACTCCCGAAGCAAGAATGTGTCTCTCTCCTGTCATATCTCTCACATTCACTGTCCTTACATTACAGTGAATAGGGAATCCTTCTGGGTGAGCCATTTGTTCCAACTTTAGTAAAAATCATACGTTAAAAAGAAAACACAAACAAGATTAGTTGACACACATTGTAAGTTTTGTATTTCTGAATAAGCACCCTAATATGTATTTTTAAAACGTACTGTGAAATATTTTGCCACATGAAGTCAGAGAGAAAAATTATTACCAGGGCTCAGCCTTAAGTTTGTATGATTTATATTCACTTTATGGGCTAAAAGAATGGCTAGTAGCAGAAACAATTTTTGTCGACTCACCAATCTTAGACGGCGTTTCCAGGCATTTTTTTAATAGCTTGAACATCTATTTGCTAGTGAGATAGCAATAATCATCAGTCACTGGAAAGGAAGCTGGACACATACAGAGCACACATGAGGCCAGAGGACCAGGCCAGGTTCATTCTCAAAGACTGAGGATTTCTTTGCATTTGGACAAAAGAGAATGAAATTTGAGGTGCAATTCCTTATTCTTTTTTGTTGTTGTTATAGTTCTGCTCACAATAAAACCTTCGCTGATTCAGTCATGTCCAACAAGTGTTATTTCTACCCTGATAACCAGCATGGCTTGCTTTGTTGGTAACAATTTTAATGGTGCACAGCCTAAGCTTGTGTTTTCCACTGGGTTCCATCCACTGCCTGCCCTGCTAAAAGTATTTACATGCCTGCTGCCATGTACCAAGCACTGGAAATAACTATGTGGAAACTAGTAGATCCTAATAGTTCCTACCAGTAAACCAGAACCAATATGACAAATTAGTGTACAGTCTACTTCTAAGGACCTAAACAAAGCATGGAGAGGAGCTATAACCAGAGTGACTTTTATAAAAACTCGTCATATCAAATCAAATCAGTCTATTTTTACCACAAGTAATGGAGGAGAAGCAGTACATGCTATATTCCTTGGCTTATGTAAGACTTCTGACACTATAGTGTATAGAGTTTCACTAACCAAGCTAAGGAATGTTTAGATGGAGAAAAAAAAAAAAAAGGCAGATGCCAAAATCATGCAAATATTTACTTGGGAATTTATTAACACTGATTCAAGTATATCCTGAAAAGGGCTGAGGAGTGCTCTGAAGAAAGCAGTTCTAAAAGAGTGGTACTACCAGATACTTTAATGATCTAGAGGATTGAATAGACTATGTACTGAGTACATTTGAGGACACCAATAGGCTGATAGTGTACATTGGGAAACAGGATTAGAGTTCAGTTGTTTCATGAAACAGAAAAGAAACTTTAATGAGGACAAATGTCAGACCGAGAACAATTAACTACACAAATATAGAAAAGGGAACAAAGGGCTGAGTTAGAGCTATACTCTGCAGGAGTGTATTTAGAAATGCTGTGAATCATAGCTTCAATAAGAATCAAAAAGATTGTGTAATGGTGAACCTCATGGGATTAATCACCCACAATGATTAATAAACTGTCATAGCTAACAAAACATTTCCAGTAATCCTCCTTTCAGCACTGACCTCTGCTGAGGTGCAGTAAGGCTGAGCATTGAGCAATGAAATCCAAGGAAAACAAGAGTTGTTTGGACAGTTTTCAGAGGAAAAAAACATCTGGGAATAGCAGTAAGGATGAAAAAAGTCATTGAAAACAGGTGAAGAGGAAAATTTAGATGACCTGGAGTATCATTACTTGTTGCCTTATTACTTGCAGGAAGAAAATGAAAGCTTTAAGTTTCAAACTTTGAATATTGAATCATGCAGGAAAATAAAACTACTCATATTCCCCACAAAGTCTTCAATGAGGATATAAAGGCTTTTCTTGCTTCTCAGAACCAATGCAAGTGACAATGAAACATCTTACAACATGGCCAGGGAGGTTCCCCCCAATTTCCCTCAATTCTCAACTGATCCCCTTCATAATCCTCTGTCAAAATTACAACATTTTTTGACTTAGCTTGTTAGCTTTAGAGTATTTAGAAAACTACTATTTCACACCTTTGAGCCTTTCACAACTACCACACCACCTAAAAATGTCTTTTTATGTTCTCTTTTGTATGCAGGGCTTTGTGTCTTGCAGCTTTGAGACTTGTGTCTTTTGATATTAGAAAACATGACAGATACCGATAGTATTGCCAGCAGTGATGGTTCCTGGCTTCTGATCCAGCACCTATTGAATGGGTGGTCAGTGCTCAGAATGATTGTTTCAAGCTCCTCCTGAGCTCAAGCACGGTGTCTGGATTGCATTCAGTTCACATGACAGCCAGAGCTGACATGTTTGTCCTGAAGGAAGTAAATATGACAGGCAGAGAACAATTAAAACCTTCAGCTTCAGCTCCTACTTCATGCTAGTTTCCTTTAGTTTTTAAACTGTATTCAATGTTCTGTGAAGCCTCCAGAAATTTGAGACATTTAATTTCCATAGCACATACAGTACAATCCCATTTGCCTCATGGGAAAGAAAGAGAGGACACATCCTGGTTCCTTACTTGTCATGCTGCAGTTTCTATCTAAATAACTACCTCTCAGAAGAGCCTCTTGTAGCAGGGGTGGTTTCTATGCCATGGACATACACCTGGAAAGCACCATGTTCATTTTCTAGTGCACAGAAGAGGCATTAGTAGGCTACGCAGTTTTGAGTGGCTGTTACATAAAATGCATCATTTTGTTGTTCTGGTATCTTGAACGTCCTGAAGCAGGGATCTCACAGAAGAAGCAGGGATCTCACAGAAGATGTTCATGGCCCAGGTTCCTCCTCAAAATAAGCAATTTATGGGCTGAAAAGGGATCTTGTCCTGACATAGCTGTGGTATCTTGCCAGTGCTTCCACCTGGGCCTACGGGCTGGGAGTGCTCCCAGTTTCCACAGTATAGACACACTCGCTAAAACCTAAATTTATCCAGAAATAAATCAATTGATTGATAGGAAAATCTCAGTATGTAAACGTTGTTCTGGATGTCCAAAGTTCAGGCACCACTAAAATACATGGAGCTGACATTCAGCTGCAATATACTAAGTAAAAAGTCTTTAGTGTCTCAGCAGCCAAAAGCTGATGAATATTATCCTTTACTGCTAACCTTCTATTCCTTGGGATTTATAAGGGCTGACATACCAGAAACAGAGAAAGGGAAGAGAAGACAATCAGTGTGCAGTTCCCCACTGGCAATAGTATCATGCACTTTTTGTGCTGGGTGCATATTAAGTCCCTATATTCCCTGGTATTTTGCTCCTGAACCACTTCTAGCTGCTCGAGTGGTAAGATAAGGATGGTCCTTCCTATCTCATGTAGTTTCCTTGTCAGTTCTTAAGTTATCCATCTCTTTCCTCCAGAGCTGTTTTACCATTGGGCTTCATAAGAGATTGAGCTTCCTCCATTCAACAAGTTATCGGTGTTATTCAGCTACAATTAAGAAGTCACATCAAATCCCATCACCAATGACTAGCCACCATATCCTAGCTCATGTTTTTCCCACGACAGCAATCTCTCTACAGAAATTGTATATTCATGAACTCCAGAGTGATTCAAGCTGCCTTCCAAAGCCCAGGGTTTTGAAGAAACTCATCTGACCCAGGTTTGCATTCTGTCTGTGCTACTTGCAACATACTATCTTACACAGTGGGAAAAGTGGAATAGATCCAGTACTTGGCATCTCTTAAGCATCTGTATTCCAACTAACGATTAATTAGGATTAAGGGTATTTGAAAGTGTATTAACAGCTATTAATCACATACTTCTTTCAGATACTTAAAAACTAATTATATGCATTTTCCAAATGATCTGAGGATACTTGTGAAACATTTAAATTGCATTATACCCTAGGATCAATTAAGAAATGTCCGAGTTTCCCAAAGGCAAACTAGTGCTTTACTGCAAGATATTTGTTGGTCTATTCCTGCTAGTGTTTAAAACACACTCTTTACCTTGCAGCACCCCAAAATGTACTTTACTGCTTCATAGCAAGGTAGGCAAGCTGCAAAAACAAGATATTTTTGTAGACTGTAAAACTGCACTGCCATGTCAGTGAACGGAAAAGAGCACTGATGTAAGGTGTCATTGCTAGGGGAGGACAAAGCTGACCAGGATCTTCTGCATCCAGTGTCACTTAAAACACTTATCAGTAGAAGGGGTTGTAAAACGGGGCTATAGGCCTGTTAGTTTCTACTTAATGCCTCATGGATATGCACCTGATGCTGTCAAGCTGGTGAAAAAAAATTTTTCAAGAGAGTGCTGCTTTCCTTCCTTATCATATCCATTGAGACAAGATCTTCTGCACCATGGCCATTTATATATTTCAGGTCGCCTAGATAGGAAGTTCCCTCTGGTTTCACATCAAGAGACTGATCATAATATTTCTGGAAAGTCAGTGATGAAACTGAGTCTCTTGTTAAGCCTCTAGGTCTAGGAACATACTGTATTTCAAAATTCAATGTAATGAATCTAAGCATTAACCTTTTGTATCTCCTAATAAACCATTCTAAATCTAAAGGCTAATTAAAATGAACATACTAAGGCTGTCTGCATCTAGAACTCGTTGTATGCCATTTGAATAGAAAAATTGCAAAAGATTATTTGCAATGTCCAGAAACACTCATGAAAATATTCAATAGTAAATGAAGTCTTAGATTTTTAGTACTGGAATTCACACACCAGAATAAAAAAAAAAAAGCAAATAATACCTATGAAAAACTTGTTTTAACTTCAGATGAAGACTTATCAAATACTAAGTCCAAAACAACACAGAAAAAAAAATATTTTTGGTAGAGTGTAATTTGTAGGTCACTGTTATCAGAAGCACACGTGGTAGTATCGTTTCTCATTCTCCAGGTACAATGCATTGTACTCAAAACAGTGCTTCAATATCTATTTACTCTTTTCCATCACATGTAAAACATTGTTCATCCTTCCTCCTAAAGAACTGGTTTATATGTACAGAGTTATTTTACTGTCCATTTAGACTGCTGACTTAATTATAGATGAAAATTGGTTTTCTAAGAGAAAGATCTTCTGTTTCAGACTTTTCTCCTTTGTAATGAAATTAGAACAAAGCAATTTTAACAGTGGAATTTTAATGGTTAAGTTGCTGGTGATTAAAAAAACAATCCTGAGTCTAAATCATGCTTGAACTAAATAACTTAGATGATTTTATATATGTTTGTAGTGTTAAATTGTTAGGAATAAACATGCTTCAGAAAAGGTCCCCTAGCAGGATAGAACAATAAGTAAATACTGAATGGCACCACTATGAATAACTCTCAGTTGAAGATGGGTCTGTCCTTCCTGACAATTGCCATGGGTTAAGTGGAATGTTTGCTGCTGTTATTTGTACCACACTGCCATCAGGCCAGCTTCAAAATTAAAGTGCTGGCTGGAGCATAGTATTATGGGGTTCGAAGTTCAGATTGTAACATGGGACGCTTTTTGTTCTGGTTGCTCATTTTGGGTTCTAGGTTTTAAGTGTTGGCTGTTTTGCTGAGACGGCAGTGGGACAGTGAGGAATGGGGGAGTAGCTCCTGGCTTGGGCTTTTAGCTCACTTGCTTCTGCTTGCTGCTGCTTGCTGCTGTGCTTTTTCAGCAGATAGGCTAATGTAACTGTGCACTGCATTATCATTATCTCATTTACTCAGTAAACTCTTATGTTTCCCCTCATTTCTGTGTTGGGGGAAACAGGTTAACTCATTCGGGTTCACTTTAAGTTGTCACAACAATTTACATGTACAATGTTTACAAGAGGATAAGACAATACTCAGTCATACTCTCTGTCACTCTATTTGCCGCAGCAGTCGTTATTCTTCAAAGGTTTTATGGTTAGTTACTGACACAGATATTTGTGCTTAAGAAGTACGTTGTTGATTTCTCATCTTGTGCTGCTGTTTGGGAACTCTGAATAGGAGTTAGGTATTAATATTTAGATTTAAAATAATGATATTGAAAGTTAGATATTGAGAATCTGGGGTAAGGGTCTTCTGTCTCCTTTCTAAACATAGACATCTAAAGCAATAAGTTTCCAAGGAAGTCATGAGTGTCAGNATCCTTTTTTGGGCAGATCACGGGCCCTGCACAAGGCAATCATGTGCCCCCTAGCAACCACAGGTGATGGACAGGCCCCGGACCCCAGACTTAGTGGCGCCAGGTCCTTTGTCCCTTTTCCCGCGGTTACTCTCTCCCCAAAACAGCAGAAAAACATGTCTGCACAAGCCAGGACATGCACAAGCCAGGACATGTACAAGCCCAAGAGGCCTGTTTAGGCCTACCACGACAATGAGCTCTGACAAATTTCATTCTTCTATTTCAGAAGCCTTGTATCCCATAGGACAGCCTCACCAGAAGAAAACATGTTGTTTCTTTCAAGCCCCACTACGTGCATAGGAGCACATGAATAAACCAAGAAATTTTAAAGCTAGTTCTACTCCAAATCAATATAAAAATCAAATGTAGTTTAAAAGGATTTTTAATGCCCTAGTGTGTTGCGGTTTAACCCTAGTAGGCATTTCATTGGCAACCAGCCACTCTCACTCCCCCTAAGTGGAATGAGGGAGAGAATCAGAAGGGCAAAAGTGTAAAAACTCATGGTTTGATAGAAAGAGAGGTTAAAAGGTGAGTCAAAAACTGCACACACAGCAAGACAAAACAAAGAATTCAGTTACTTCCTCCTATCAGCAGATAGGTGTTCAGCCCAGGAAAACAGGGCCCTATTACATGTAATGGTTTCTTGGGAAGATAAGTGATGGCATCATCACTCCAAACATCCTCACTTTTCTTCTTCCCCCAGCTTTATATGCTGAGCTTGACATCTCATATGGTATAGGATAGGTCAGTTGGGGTCAATTGTCTTAGCTGTGTCCTCTCTGAACTTCTTGTGCACCCCTAGTCTACTTGCTGGTGGGGTGGGGTGAGAAGCAGAAAAAGCCTTGACTGTTGGTACCGCTCAGCAATAACTAAAACATGTCTGGGTTATCAGCAATGGTTTTGCCCACAGATCCAAAATACAGTACTATACTAGGCTGATGTGAGGAAAGTTAACTCCACTCCTGGCAAACTTTGTGCAGTGATAGCTAAGCACTAACATGGAGATTTGATTGAATTAAATTATGCACTGTTCCTTCAAGCATGTTTATGTGTTAGATATGTTATGCACTAACACATTTTATGACAGGTATGGATTGCAGACATAACAAGATGTCTAGGTCATTAACTAATCAAAAACATAATAAAGAATGAGTAATCAAAGTAATATTATTCCTTATGAATAATACACAGTTTAAGTATGATTTAACTTTTCTGCATTTTCTTTGATCAGAATGACATATTCTAAAAAATTCTTCTCACTCAGAAGTGAAGACTTGATCTAAATACCAAAGAGAAATCTCCTTGAGTATACGTGACAGAGTTAAACCTCATCTGTATAAAAGCATCATTAATCTGACACATAGGTAGCTAAATTGTGTTTATCACCAACATTTTAGAAAGGAGTGTTTCAGACTGTTTAATATAAGGCCATCATGTCCTGCATGCTTTGGGCAGAATAGATACAGTGGTGGCCAGCAAATGTTACTCTTGACACATCTTCAAGGAACACGAATTTAGGCATATCAAAGCACTTTGAACTCTGTGGTGTTGACTGAGAGATGATTTGCCAAACAAACAGCTGAATGGAATTTACATTTGTCTCTTTGGTAGATGACAGAAAGATAAACAGATAGTAGAGAGGTTTGCCCTTGACAGCTTAAGTGCAGCACTTACTAACTTCTGAAATGAAAAAGGACTATAAAAATCTATGCCAGATTTCAAGATGTAGCTCAGGGTTGGCACTACTGGCAGCAGGGATCGACAGGACATCTCCAGGTGCTGGAGACCCAAGGTGAGGCACCTCACAGCCTGCAGTTTTCATGGGGGTCAACTGAAAAGCAGGAACAATAGCCAAAGCTGAGTGGCACTTGGCAAGGGCAACTCTGTCATACATTTTAGGTGTGATAGATGTCCAGCAAGGTGGTGTCAAAACGGTTTCTTTTGAATCACTGAGGTAGCTTACCAAGGCAAATAAACTTGTTGGTGTCCATGCCAATGGTCAGAACCCTAGCATCCTTCACTCTCTGCCTAGTTTAAAAACTCAAACACTTTGTTCTTTCAAATTATGAGCAAGGACATACAACATGTCCTTGTGGACTGTGAGGGAATAAATGATGTCAAAGCACTATCTTACTCAGTCTAACCTTTTCTATTAGAGATGAAAATGTTACAAGACTAATATCCTCTCTAATGAAACTGACAAGGAAGAGTCAGGGTTATTGGGGGGGGGAATAATTACTTTGTTAATTAATCTATTGTTGCTCAGATTCCACTGATATTGCTTACAGTAACTCCTGCAGGGATACTGTATTTGGTTGGTATAGCTAATAGCAATTTCACTAAGTTAACAGCTCCTAATGCTAATAATAATTCTGTTAAATCTTTATGGATATATTTGTCCTCGCTTTACTTTTTCATTTTTCATTTACTGAAGATACACTTCACAGTCCCTTGTGTCTCAGATTAGTGTTCTGTTCTGCCACAGATCATTGTCGAGTCTGACTGCCTTTTTAGACTGTGAAATATCTGCCTCACACTGTCCTCAGAGACCTCAGTAAGAACAAGAGTAGTCTTTATCCATGTTTAAAATCTATGAAATGTGTTTATGTGAAGGCATTTATCTCTAGATGTATTTAAATAATTTTAAAATTAAAAATAGGAGTGAAAATATGATAGAAATGCCACATTATGACAGAAATGTGACAGAAATTACTTGTCTAGCTTTTTCCAAAATGAAAATTTTAACTTCCTTCTCCATCCTCCTCTGATGTAGACTTAACCTGGAGAGCTTTTTTGAACGCTTTCCAACTTTGATCTTCTGCTCCACTCTGTAAGACACTGTGACCTGCAATGAAGCTAGTAATGCTGTATTGACCCCTGTAGTAGTCTTTTATGTATGTGGTACATGAAGTCTGTCAATTCAGTTCCTAGAGGAGCACTTACTGGGAGCAGCTTGCACAGACCCACTGCGAAAGGGGTGGAGAGGGTGGGGGCCAAACGTAGCAGTGACCAGCTGATGCTGATGTCCCTGTGATGAGAACAGTGAAGCACTGGGAAGGGTAGAGAGGCACATGGAGTAAAATAAAACATATAGTCAGACTAAAAATTATTAGTTTTCACCATAAGAGGTAAATGATCATCACTAATGTAACTTACGCCATTTCTCAGGACTAAAATTAACCACATGTATAAGATAATTGATTTTCTAGATAGTAAGGTAGCTTTAACCACCTTTTCCCAAAAAATGAATACCAGCTACAGTGCAATCATTAGCAAAAATGTAGACATCAAAAGAATGTTTCTTGGATGGATGGTTTCTATGTGAACTGACAAGGAAAATTGATTTTGTTCAGTTAATACTTTCAATTGTTAGATCTGTCAGACTGCAGTGAAGAGACAGGTCTTCAGTGAACTCTGCTGAACAACACTGCAAATGTGTAATAGTCAAGCAATGGTTCCCCTAGACGTGCACTGCTTGTTCTGTCCTTGTGTGCACACACACATCCACGTTATCTGTTTAACACAGTAAAATTTGGACTGAGTAGTCTTTGCTGTTAAGTATTCAGTAGCTTGTACAGGAGTCGTTAGTGGGCTCTGTCCAAACCCTTGTGAGCAGGCAGATGATACATTACTGAAAGACTACAGCACCAGACATCTTCAGGGTTGGTTCACCAAAGAAACTTAAATGTCATCGTGTCCCTACATCCCTTGATATGATTTCTCATTCAAGGGAAGTTGACTAATACCAGGGAAGGTTGAACTGCCACAGGAATACTTTGCCTAACCTCTGGTTATGGAGTCATTATTCTCCATGGCTGAATATATTACAAACAATTAATTTACTCTTATTTACCTCAAAAGTTATTGTCTACCCACATAAAATTATTTTTTCCTTAATAGTACAGCATGACCTGTGCTTTTGAGCTATTTTTTTAGTTTACTTTGCTGGTGAAAATGAAGTAGCCTGGGGCAATCATTTGCTTTCTCAGGACTTAGTGAATTACACTTGCCTATACCTTCTTTCCCTTTGAGGACAAAACCTTCCAATTTTTGGTTGGTGAATGTGAGTGAGTAATGTTCAGTGAAAGGAGCATTTGTGAAGACTGATACGGTGATTTACTTCACAACATTAAATTTCATAACAAAAAATTGTTAAACTGAATATGCATGTAGATAAAACAAAAAGCTGATCTTCCTTCAGAGCTTGACTCATTCTCACTAGACATGATGCAGTGATTCAGCACTACAAAGATTGTAGTTAAAAATGTTAGGGGAAATCGTATTTTGTATTATTTAAGAATGTACTTGTTGGATATTAGGAATAGGTTTAAAACAATAAATTGCCATTGTATCAGAATATTTGTCTGAATAATTTTGCTGCATATTAGATTTCACAGACATATGCAGCATTTTTATTTGCTGGCTTCATATTAGATTTGGCAAGGACTACTGCTCTGAAAAAATTCTCAAGGCAAAATTATGATGAAAAGATACAACAGATCCATAGCTGAGAAGGGTGACAGGATTGCCAGTGAGATCTGTAGTGGCTCAGTGGAGCCATCCTGTGTAAATATGTTCAAATTATACTTACAGACTATATATAGATTTCATTTGAATATTTTTGTTTTCTTGAAGCTACAATGTGCAAAATAAACCTAACAAAGACAAGTCAGATGGGTTTTTAAATTTTAATCCTGGAAACAAAGTAAATGCGGAGCCAAAACAAACTCACAGATTTATGTGATCATTCTATCAAATGCTACTATTTTTGCACAAAACAGCTTTTAAAATTATAGTTTTAGGACTCAAGTGATGCCATAGTCCTGTGTGATGCTTACAGCAGAAAGTTGAGTCAGAGATCTAAGGCAAAATTCAGAAAAGAGGTAAAACAGAGAGTAGGAGCTCATGGCAAGATACAGACATAAATGGTGTGGAAAAGCCAATGATGGGGAAGATGGATGATAAAGTAAAGACATAGTGCAGATCTGGTACAGAAAGATAGGCTGCAGCAAAAGTAGAGAGAATCTCTGTTCTTCCTGCAAGAAACTCATACATCTTTCAGCAGGCCATCTTCCCTCTACTTGCAGGGAGACCACTTAAGTCCCTCTTTTGGAGTCACCATGGTCCTTTCACAGCTCATGGAGAATTATTCATTCAAATATATTACACTAGTAGCTGTGGCTACACAAAGCATATTTGCAATACTGAACACAAGAATAGCTTAGATCTAGGGAGACACCTTCAAGCAGGAGGGATGCAGAGAGATGGACTAAAATCATCTAGTGGAGAAAAAGGCTCTTTGGCATTCTCCATTCAGACCTATATCTTTAGTCAGTAAAGATGGACTTAGCTATTTTGATTCACTTACTAGGATCTTGAAGAATTTTTTAACTAATTCTGCATGTGAATGTAAATAAATTTGTGGAAGGAAAATATGATCTGGAATTGTAGAATCCAAGGTTTTGTTGAAGAAACAGGAAGTATGATAAAGAAGCAAAAATTACATGCTGTTCCTAAATGGGAAATCAAGAGCTGGTTTTACTAGCCACACTGTTTTTCTCAAGGAACAGCTTGGAAATTTTATTTTATTTAAAAAAAAAAAAAAAAAGTGTCAATTATTGCATTGTTGAAAAGAGCAAAAAGGCATATCACCATATGTATATACAAAGTATTAAAATTAAACAAATAGTGTAACAGAGTGAAAACAGACAGATACTATATCAGGCATAACAGGATCTTCTTGGGAAAAAGTTCTTTTCAGACTAATGGGATTTTCACTGTCAAAATATGATATTATGTAAGTACTAAAATATCAATTAATACCTTGTTTTCCAAATACAAGAAAACTAATTGGTAGTGTTTCACACTATACTTTTACCAAAGATATTTCACTAGAAAAATAAAAGAAACCAATGGTGAACAGGTAACTTGCTTGAAAGTTTGGGTTCTAGAAACACTGGAATCTAGAAAGTGCCCTTTTCCATTTATTCAGTTCTGATTACTTGTTTGCTTTTGGATTGTGTAGATGACATTTTGTAGATGACATTTTTATAGATACAACAGTTGTATTAATTTATTGAGCTGAATCAAGAGTAACTTTTTAGTTTTTTTTTTTAAGTTGGATTTTATTTTAAACCCATTGAATTAACTAAATATCATTTGCATGTAAAAGTCCCATAAAAATAAAATACTTTTCCAAGTACTTAACAGGAACTTGCCAAAATAGTTGTGTTTTGTACAATGTTGAATCTCAACCCTGAGCAGCAGAAATATTTTCTCTTTGCTCTTTGTGCAATACTGTTCCAATACGGTACTGAAATTCCTGAAAGGATGAATTCCCAGTATGGAGGCTAATAATATATGTTCCATGACTATTATTTATTTATAAATAATATTGCTTACATTCACAGTCTCTCCAGTTCTACTATCCCTTGTATCTTTACTAGAGATATGATTGGAAGAACCTAACATCTCATGCATCTCTGACTGACAATGCTGGTATTTGAATGAAATAATAGTATTAAAGAATCAAATAGAACTAAAATAAATCACTTTGAACATAGTAACTTTTTTGATCTAACGAAAGAATTTCTTTGCTATACCTTGATTCCAGCCCTTAGGATATGACTGATGATGTCATATTCAGAAAATATATCTGTCAAACACCACTGCCACCAACTGTTGGTCTTGTAGTTGAAATGGCTGAGAGATTTTACTAAAGGGGAAAATGCTCAAGAAGATTTTGTGAACAGGTCATGCTGATAAAAACACATTAGTCACATAACATAAAACTGCTGTTTGGGCTGCTTTCATAAGAACACCTGCTACCATCTTCCTTATTAGGTAAAAATATTGAACTAAAGTACCCTAGCCTAAAAATGATGAAAAACTGATTGAGACAATGCCTATGTCTTTATAAATCTATGATTACAGTAAAGCTATAAATCTTAGATTTAAAAGACTTTAAAAGATTTTATAGAGGTGTGGAAGGTAACATAGACCAAATAGCTTATGCTGTAGGTATAAAATGAATGCATTACATGAAAATGCATGTGAACTTGGTCCTCACGGTTTTGGATTGCATGCCACTTTGCTCAGTGCCTAAAAGCCCTAATGTTTAGTCATTACTTTTAACATGATGCAAGTACTTCAAATTCTTGTCAGTCAGTCAATTACAGTCTTTTAAGAAAAATTTGCTACTGACACTGAGAGTTCCAAATTTCAACAGTATCGGTTCAAACAGATCTTTCGGACAACAGATAAAAACTACTGGTTAATAAGAGAAACTTGAAAAAGAGAAACAATGAAAGAGTCAGTCATTTCTGTTTGTAGGCTTCTTCAATAGACTGCTTCAGTAGGGCTTGGTTGCTCTACTTTCTTTCCATGCCAAAAATGGTATTTTGGGTCTGTTATATGTTTAGAAGGCCTTTTTACTTACAATGTAACCCTACAGGACTCATCCACGCTTGATTTCAGACCAAATGGGATCAGTCCAGGACACAGTGTGTGTCTTTCTGTTAAAATTCAGGTTATCAATACAGCCTGTGATCTATTTGTCAGCAACTGGCAGTTACTGTTAGCGATACCTGGAAAGACCAGTCGTCTGGAATAGGTTGTCCAGAGAGGCTGTGGGTGCCCCCTAGCTGGACATGTTCAAAACCAGGTTTAATGAGGCCTTGAACAACCAAGCCTAGTTGAGAGGCATTCCTGCCCATGGTAGGGAGGTTGAAGTAGATGATCTCTAAGGTCCCTTCCAACTTAAGCCATTCTGTGATTCTATGATTCTATAAAGATTACTTTGAATTATACTAATAGGTGCATAAGAAAGTAATTAGAGCACCCAGTTACACTGGAGAAATCTGACATGAAGAAGAGTAGATAGAAACAGCAGGTTTCATATTTTCCATTGATAAAATGACACTTCTTCCATTACCTCGGTTTTGATCAAGAGTGTTGGAACCAATCTGAATAGCTGTGTTTGGGTTGTTATTGATCTTTAGAAGTCATTGGTGATTAACAGATTTTAATTTACAGGTAGGCAGAAAAAAAACCTGATACTGGTGGCAATTTTATTCTGGTAAAAAATACTTGCAAAGTCTTGATGCTCTGGTAGACAAAGTAACAGTTTTTAATGGAGACATCATATTAGAGTCAAGCTGCTTTCTGACATTTCCAAAGTTTGAATTTTCAGTTTCTTTTGATATTTTTACAGCATTATTTCAGACCACCTGTGCTGTCAAGTTCCCAGTAAATCTATCAAACATCACTTGTGATATGATTTTTGTGGCAGCTATTGCAAGTATCTGTCAGATAGTAAGTGTGGTCAACAATGTTTAGTAAGAAAGAAAGAAGGAAAGGTCATCTGGTTTCAAGTTTAGAATATTGTCAATTCATTGCTCAGAAAAGATTGTGTTCAACTTAGAATTCCATCTGAAAGGCAGACATAATTTCTGTAGCTTTTATTAAACTGAATGACATCTCTGACAGTCAAAGTGTCAGGCTGAAAGATCTATTGGGTCAGTGAAAAAATCACTTTGAAGCGACTTAATCAGGTAATCATGCTTCCCATGTGAGCAGGAAACTTCCCTCAGCCAGAAAGAACATGAGATCACAACCTCCTCCCGGAAATCTGGTAAGGTATCAGAGCTGGTAAGATGAGAGGTGACTTTCTGCAAAGGCAAAAGTGGATACTGTCTTCCCCACCACTCAACAAAGGGTCTGCTCAAAAATGAAGTGCACTTTACACAGGATTTGCAGAAGCTTTATTCTTCAGTTAGCTACAGTGAGTACCTTTGCTTCTGTATTCATGCTTCAGTCAACAGTGCACCTAGAGGCAAGGTTAGAATATGTTTTGTGGATTTAAAGCAGATGTTCTTCCTTTGCTGTTCCCATGTTTCTGAGGAAGCAAGCCTTAGGACACCTGAAGTAATGAATCAAAATCCCAAGAAAGTAATACTGATGAAATAACACTGTAAAGGAATGAAGGCATGGAAAGCTCTGTTTGGATTATTAATAGCAGTTTCTCTTAGTTTCCATGGGTTCATGGCACAGCAGACTCCTGCCCATCCTGACTGTTCACTGTTAACACTAGTCAGCTGAATACATAGGGAAAAACACACTTTTGTGGTACTGCATTGTCAACAAATTCTGCTGAAAGAAGGTCATAGATACACTGATAGCATTTGCCTTGTTTTCTCAGCATGGTGAATGTCTTCAGCTGACTGTCAACCTAGTCAAGCAAAAAGCAATGTGCAGTGGAGGAGAAATTATGAGAGTGTGGACATGTTCTATTTATAGCTTTCGTATTAGAAATACATGTTCCAGGATCAGAGATGGGTAAATGCTACTTACAAATGTTTTTGTATTATCTCTGGTGGTGTTATTTCAATGCTTAATTCCCTGGGTGAAGAACGAAGTGCTATCAGAGTGAACTGTTACTTACACAACTTCTTTTTTAAAAATGCTGCCTTATACTTTCCAAAACATGATGTACTAAAGCAAAGATGGATAGCAGCTTCCAGCCTAGAAGATCCTTCCGGGAATCTTTTGGGTCCCAAGATTCAAGATTTGTCCTCAAAAAGAATTAGGACACCATTATGTAATGGTGTCATCTGGTATTATCAATGGTAGTAATATTAAATGTGGGATGTTTAACTGTTCAAGGGTGTTTAACTAAATTTCTCACAAATTTTAAAAAAACAGTGCACCAATCCTCACAAATATTCCTTAAATGCTCTGATGTTTAAGATAGTGCCAGTTTCAAGCTGAAAATACTTTTGGTTTGGAAAAAAATGTTCTTTGGGTAGAAATCAAATGTCTTGTTAATTTCCAGTTCAGTGTGGTCATTATTTAACACTGCATGAGAGCTTGTTCCTTCTCTTTGAAAGCAGTAGACAAATACTTTTACTTAACTACCTTGAATATTCTGACATATTTTAGGACACTGTTAGTGTCTTCACATGTAGAAAATAATGGTGCAAGCTTACAGATAATTAAATAGAAAGAAAAAGGTTGCACGTATGTGACAGAGAGAGAGAAGGCAGAACAGACGACATGGTCTTGGTTCCTTGACTGGCTATGTTAGACTTTCATTCAGACTAAGGGAGGGACAATGGAGAGGCAAAACTTTTGCTCTGCTTTTACCAAAACAATAGCTGTATGACACATGAAATTATCACTCCTATTACTCTGTGTTGAAGCAAATTTGGGTGGGTTTTTTTTGGGTTTTTGGGGTTTTTTTGGGGGGAGGTGTTTGGGATTTTTTTGGTTTTTGTTTTTTTTTTTTTTTAACCACTGAATATTATCTTCCATTCATGGTATTCGAAATTGATTTCAAAAGGTGTTTACTGGTGAATTTATAGCTCTGAGAGCACAAATTATTTGAATTATTGTATAAAAATATTATATAATTAATATTGTCTTCTATATGTGTCTTTATCTCTCTATATTTCCTGAAAGAAGCACATAAAAAATTGACAGAAATCAGCCAAAGAAGATGGATACTTCCTTCCCAGAAAGTCAGTGTAGTAGTCAATGTAAAATTGCAATAAGCCTATCTGCAGGTATGACTTCCTAAGCTATGATCTAGTGCAAAGGTTGTGTAAATCTACAATTACATTGGAAAGTCCCCAAATAAAATAGCTTTCTATAGAAAAAAAATGTTGAGCTTGTGGATATTCTCTTTACTTTGACTTAGAACTGGATCCATGACCTTTCCTTTCACTGATGACAGAACTGATGGATGTTGGTAATGCCAGCAAGAGTCCATTCTTTAAGGCATAAGAAAGAGCTTCCACAAAATGTGAATGTTTGAGCTGAACCTTCTTTAAATTGAACAATGAACAACTGTTCATCTTCTGATTTTAACAGAAAAAAAAAGGATTAGCCAATAAAACCTTTAGGCTATTAGCTCGTCATCAGTAATCCTGAGGAGAAAACCAAAACAAAACAAAACAAAAAAGAACCCAAACAACAAAACACGTTTGTGGGAAGCTACATCAGGATTTTGCGATATCTTTCAAAGCTTCTCAACTATCAGGATTGTGGCAGGTGAAGCCTGTTCCAAAACATGCTGGTGTCCATGGCCACATGGAGACTTTATACCCACAAAGTAAATCTCGGTTGTTAGCATCCCTTGTGTTAATGCAAGAGCAGCAAGGTATTTGCAGCCCTGGGTCACTTTTGTTAGTGTTTGTCAATTCTCCCTCCCTGGCACCAGCCCTTTTTGGCAATGGCAGCTGTGTCAGTACAAAGCTGATCTAAATTTTCCTCACTTACAGAAAGAGAATATCCACCTAATCAGTTTTACACTTCCGGCCCTAAACAAGGAAGTAACTTATCCTCACCTAACACCCCTCTCCTTGCAAAAGACACTCCCTGGGAGTGTATTTAGAGCCATTCTGCAACTGTGCAGCACCAAGTCCAGTATGTGTATCACTGCAGCCAAGCACCGCCTGCACGAGGTGCAGTGAGAGGCATCAGCAACCACCTCAGGAACACCCAATACTCTGCACACTGTTCCTTTATGTGTGCCTATGACTAAACTTTGACTGAATCCCTAATTACATTGCCAAATGTAACAGTTATTCTCAGCTGCACTCATAAAACCAATTGAACAAAAGTACCTGGAGCAGTTTAAAAAAGGGAAATAGTCTAGACCAATATTTCTGGGTTCACTTCTACTATATTAATTGTCCTCTGTTCAATAAATACAACTTTCTGCTGCAGACACAAGAATTCCCGCAGAGCTGCTGCAGTGTATTGTGTAAAATCAATATTAATAATTTTCAAATTGTTTGCTTGTTGACTTTCTGAGGACAGTAAGAAATCCTTAGGGCAAATTACGCACAGCACAAACAAAATGCTCAAAACCAAGAAAATGTTTGATGTTTTTTTGCCTCTTACGATTCACATTCGCCCTCTAGAATACTGTTGTCATTTATCCACAAAAAGGGCCATAAAATTTGATGAATAACTGATATCTAATCCAAAGTCATGCTTATGTTGTAGATTTCTGAAACTACTTAGGAATTATATTATCAATATGCTATCTTAAAGATTTTATTACCTTACTTTGTGATTTTTTTTTAACCCCCACTAATAAGCTGTGAAACATGCAATCAGAAAAAAAACATGATTTTTGCTCCCAAGCACAGTTCAGTATTATAAAATAAGGTTCCAGCCATGTAATTTGGGCTGATTTATTATATTCTTTCCAAGAGATAGGCTGTTTTTATTTTACTGAGCATCTTCAAAGTGTTTTTATTTTATTAAGGCTCCTCTCATGCTGCTATTATAATGATGGGTTATTCATAGCAGTGACTGGATCCTAGGGAGAGGATTATTTTGTTCCTGTTCTGTGAAGACTCCACTTCAGATGAACATTTCAGAATGAGAGTGCTTCCAGAGCACTTAAAGAAAACAAAAGCAGTCTGAGACATAATCAAATTGTATGAGCATTAATTTAATCTCTGTTAAGAAATACAATGCATGTCAAATATTTTTATTAACTCCAGCTTTCTTTCTGCCCCTGGGGTACAATCTGGATAGTTAGGCTACCCTAGTTTTTTGGCAATATGATACAGTAACAGTACCAGCTATTGCATCACTTCAGTCAACGTAAGCTAGAACTTGCCTTCTGTGCATCCCTCTGAAGGCCAATTTGCTCTTAATGGGCAGGATGTCTGTACAGCAATTTCTCTGTGATAAGAAGGTTTACTGGGAGTAAGGGAATAAAGACAGTAAACCAAATAATGTGTTGTTTAATATGCCTGCATTTATATTTTGTGCAAATGAAATGAGACAGGAAGATCTTGAATAATGTTTCAGGAGAACACTAATACATTTATTTTCCCCAGAGTACCCTGTAGCTGTGATACCATTTCTAACCTCCACATTGTGCTCAGATGCAGGCAGAAACTACCTCTGCTGCCCTCCATTTGATTTTCCAGCTTCTGAGACATTAAGGTATCTGATGCTTTTTATTCAGACATTCTCTCTTCATCTGTGCTGTGATACGTGAAGGCACACATGAGCATGCACATATCATGCTCAAATACAGCTTTTAATTAATGCATTTTTTTTAACAAGTCTGTTTATCAGAGGACATTAGAATTTCTAATTATTTCACCTTTAACATAAAATGAGACAGAGAAATATGTTCTTCTCAAAGCATGGAATTACAGGCTGCAGTTTTATAGCTCACGGCAGGCATCCTGGAGGACTTATTAATACTTGATGAATCCCTCTCAACGTCTCAGCGGTAAGAAGAAGACAAACAACCTGCCAGATGATTGATGTTGTGCCTGCCAAGGAGGCGTTTTAAAGCATGATTCTTTCTTACAAAATCTATAAAAAATATCCAGGCCAGTCATCACCCCGAAGTAGCAATAGTGTGGGCTGAGTGGGGATGCAACCTGTGGCCTATTGCACAATAAAAAGTGCATTAACATGTGGTGTACTAACTCCAATAGCAAGGTTTTAGCCTTCCATCCATCTCCTCTCCACTCATAACACTCCCTAGGCCTCTGCTGCTCAAGACTCTCTGAGTGTGCGCAGTCACCATACTTACATCCGACTGCAGACCACAGCGCGAGACAGGTAGAGGTCTCTTACCTTTGGCTCCCCTGCTGCAGGTAAGCATCATGGGGTAGAGGGGCAGAGAAGGTGAGTGGGACAGCAGCCATTAGAAGCTGTGCATCACCAGCTTAGGGTATCCAGGATCTGTGTGGCCTGCCCTGAAGTCCAAGGACGTCTTTTCAGAGATCTTGAAAGTATTATGGGAGATGCCACAATTGAAGCAAGTAAATATCAAAGATAGATACAAGTGCTGAAATCGGATCACTACTAAGCTAAGGAATATACAAAGGAAAACTAACTTTATCATCACTCTTAAGTAGGGTTTGTTCTCTCTGAAATTTGTAATTCCAAACACTGCCATCCTCATCTTTCACTGTTTTTCTCCTGCAAAACATGTACTCTCTCTGTCTTTTGTGCAACTGCTTTCCTTCTGCTCTGTTTCTTCTAACTATTCTCAGATGCCCTGACATATATGTCCTTTGTTGTGAGACACATGGCTGGACTTACTGGGCGTGCCTGCCTGCCCCCTAGAAATCAGACCTGAGAGATCCTTACATAAGCATGATGTCATATGGGCAGAGGATCAGGTACCTCTCCTGCAATTTGATTTTTCGTAGTGAATTGCTATGGTTTGTAGTCTTCTACTGGAGAAAGACCATGAAACGGGTGAAGCAAATAGACCTACATCTTCTCCCAAATGAAACTTTTCATCACATGAAGATCACTCAGTCTCTCATATTATAGTCCCTAAACTGCACATGGTCTCCTCACACTACAGGAGCCAAATTGCAACCGCACTTTAACTTGAGCACAAACTCTACTTTAAAAGGGATGATAATAACACATATCTAAAAGGTGTGGCCATTTAAATTCCCATGGGAATCACTGAACTTCTAATAGGAACATATTGAATAAAATGCAATTCAATTTCAATTAATGTATCTGGGCTTATAAATTTGCCTTTCTCTTATTTAATTTTGTTTTAGTAATCACAACATATTGGAGAAAAAACCAGAAAGAATTCCACTCAGAGCATAATGAACTATTGATTAAGTGAGCTAGACCAGTATGAATCCATAGAAAAAGCCAAAAGTAAATCAGTAAATGAGAGGTTTTTAAGTATCTACTTACAAAAAAAGGATTTTGGCAAATGCTGAAATGAATATTGGACAAAAAAATAACTAATGGTCTGAATCACGATTCCTAACTGTCAGGTCAGTCCCTGATCTAAATAAATTGCAACTTAGAGTCTGAATTATGTGAGCAAATGAATACAATAAAGAAAACAGCTTGTAAAAGAGCTAACACTGAAAATGTGGCAGAATTTAAATCCTGATAATGTGAGAACATTTATTATAGAGACTAGGCAAAGGATTTGTGAAGGATAGAAAAACTGAAAAGCCTTTTCTCCAATAATAGCATAAAATGAATGTCCACTGAAATCAGTGCTTATACATGAATAATTCATAACCTGAAAATGTGAAGTTCTCCAAAACCCAACTTTTCTCAGATCTGAAAGGTGGTACACTGGGATAAAGGGATTTATTTTTTCCTTCTTGAATGCGTGGTGCTGGCCTGTAAATGGTAGTGAGCAGACTAAATTAATCCTCAAACAAGTGCAATTGCTGTTGCATGCAGTGCTGCTACACATTCGCGTATCATTTAGTTTAACCCTGCCTTGAAAAAATAAAGGTCAGAAAAAATGGAAATTATGTCATTACAGAAAATGCACAATGTGTTAATTATTGTCCCATATCCCACTGATTACAATGACTTCTTCTACTCTCTTTTATCTCTTGTAGTTTTCAAAATGTAAAAAATATAAATACACGTAAGGTCCTCTTGTTTTACCAGAAAAATAAAAAAAAACAAACCCCATCAAATAAAAAATGATTGTTGTTTTCTGAGCTTTTGAATCACCTACATCTGACATAGCCTGAGTGAAGTGTAAACTGAACTCGCAAATTCATTATTGTAAATATTGTTTTAGATTAGACAGATAGCTCTCAGCAAAACTCTGAGTGATATAGAGGGGTGGATTGTGCTGATTTGAGGCTAATTGGAATATTTTACTGAGAGAAATTAAATCCTTAACTGTGAGAAGAGAAAAAAAAACCCAAAGTAACCTATATTACTCATTTTTCTGCTGAGAAATGGAACTAGTCAAAATATAGATAACACACTCACTTCTCACACACTTCCCAGTTAGTTCTCAGTTGTTGTTCTGCTCCTTCACTCTGACAGTCTGTGGTTGCTTTCTGCCTTAACTCTAATCCGACCTAACCCTTGATTTCTTCTAACCTTGTCATCTTTTTTTGACATCTCACCTCAGATCTCTCCAGATATATCACGTGAGATATACAGAGTTTGATTTGGTTATTTCTGAAGAGAGGGAAAGAGGGGGGAAAGGGAAGGAGTTTGGGTCAGGATCCTCCTGACAATCTGATTGTTTTGGAGGGAATTTTGTGTTTCTGTATTACTTTTAACTTGTATATAACTGTATATTGTGTGTATATATATATATATGCTTGTAAATTGTGCTAAGCTGTAAACGTAGCTTTATTCCTTAACTTCCATCTGGCTGAGTCTAGTCTGGGTGATTTCATTGTGTGTGTGGGGACAGGTAACTCCCAAACCATCACAATGGTGGAAAAGGGGAGATGGTGTTTAAAGGTAGGAGATGGAAAGGAAAAGGAAGGAGATGGAGATGAAAAGAGGAAGATGGGGGGGGAAGTGGGATTAAAAGAAAATAATAAAAATGAAAACTGGACTAAAAAAAAAAAAAAATTGGTCCTACTCTGGAAGGTGGGTTGGACTAGATGATCTTTCGAGGTCCCTTCCAGCCCCTAAAATTCTCTCTGTGTGTGATTCTGTGTGAACTATAGGAGACATGGGAAAGCAGCAGAGGACACTGTAATCAAGAGAAAATGGGATGACAAGTAATCAAAATAAGATAAAATAGAATATCACACAAAAGAAAATCACTTTGTCATGCTATGTTAACATAAAATGAGAGGAATATTTTCAGAATGGAATATTTTA
The DNA here is from genome assembly GCA_013399055.1 of Ramphastos sulfuratus. NCBI lineage: Eukaryota > Metazoa > Chordata > Aves > Piciformes > Ramphastidae > Ramphastos > Ramphastos sulfuratus. The sequence goes on along the minus strand of WBNM01021431.1, from coordinate 37,611 downwards.
TCTTTAAGCCTGGGAGAAAGTCCTCCCCTTTTAGAAGATTTTGGACCTGACCCTAGTCCAGAATGTAAGGAACTTTTGTCTTCAGAACTGTTGGTCCGAAAGCTCAGCTTCTCATACCCTTACTTATATTCATGTTCATGCTTTATTGCTAGCATAATCAGCCTTTACTTAAGATCACAAAATTAACATGCTGCATCCAATTTATTCTGCTTGAAGTTTCTGTTCTTTAACATCATTTTTTTTTTCAGCAATCAGAAATTCACTTATGCACTGAGGTTGTAGATTTCAGTTTTATCTTCTAAACTAATTAAATTATTATGACCTTTAGGAAAACACAACATAGTTGGAATTCACTTTGCATAGATGAGGGTGAAACAAGTATCCTAGGGGTCATGAATCAATTCATGAATGCAGAACAACTAAACATTTTTCTGATTTTGAATTTTGTGAATTTAGTTTAGCAAAGATAAGCAATGAGCGAGAGGAAATTTAACAATGTAATGAAAATCCTATCTCCAAGAATGTATACAATTGTACAAATAAATAATGTTTTAAAAAGTGTCTCAGAACATGCAAAGAAGCTTCTGCCTTACACCTTTATGTAACAGGTGATAATAAGAGTTCACAATAGTGAAAACCAATGCTAACAATAATGGATAAGATACAGTGCATGTACAAGAGTGACACTATAAATCCTCTCAGGCAAATTAAATTCTGAGAATGAAATCAATACAAGGCAAGAAGATATTAACATAAGCTAGTAAAATTAAGAGAAACAAAACTACTCACCACACATATAAGAGGAATAACATGAAGAATATCCCTTTTAATCTGTATTATGGAGAGTCAGACATCTGAAACACTTCCCAGTTGTTACTGAGAGTTTCTAGAAGAGGCTATCTGAAATACTTTGCTACTGGAGTAACACTAATTAATAGATATTCTAAATTTTAATAGCATTTTATGTTTTCCATTGTGTTTTCCTTCTCTTTAATGGTGGCTGTCTTTATCCCTTGGCATGTGGTGGGGATATTTATCTCACAAATTTTGTGTTATGTATTTATACCATAAATGTAAAGGATGGTCCCTTTTTAGTACTCCTACATTGAAAGCTGTTGTTAGGCTTACACTTTGTTTCACATTCTGCTGAATCACACTTTCAAAGCTTCTTTTCTCCTTCCCATTCACTAATTTCCAAGAGGTATCCAACTCTGCTAAGCAGCAGCAATCACAGCCTGCAATCACCCAGCTACGGAGAGGTGCATTGCAGGCAGCTGTTGGGTAGATGTATGCATGGAGCAGATGCAGTGGACAACCCTAGCCTGAAGGTCTCCCAGCCCCAAGGCAGCCCATGAGCTGCAGATGCTCTGGTTGTGTCCCACATCAGGCTCTCAGAAGGATGGTAAGAAGGAATCTAATCAAAGGAGGAATTTCCTTTGGTTTCACAGCTTTGGTACCTCCATGGTGTTTTGGTTTCCTCTCCACATAGCTTAAAGGCAGATGTTTCCTCTAAGATCATGAAGTGATGGTGACAGATCAGGGATATAAGAAGTAGAGGCATTCACATGGAGGAAACTGCAGAAGTCACGGGGAAGCCATCACCCTCACAAACATTCTGCTTAGTGTTCAGCTGGTAAATGGTGCCACTCATCTGCAGGGAGACAGCTACTAGCTTTATTGCTGGGGTAGTGCTTGATGTTTGTGGAGCTCTTCAGTGAAAGGGCTTCATACTTAACCAGTAGGGGTGGATTTTTGGGATCTTATGATATCCACTCTCTCCATTTATGCTTTACATTATGGGATGCAACAATATTTTTTCTAAGAAACTCAGTTAGCTAAGTCTTTTTGTCATATCAGACATAAACCATATCTTTAAGCAGCCAGCTGCATAACACATACGTATGTGAATTTTCCATAAGTCAATCCTCTTGGGAATGCATGGAGCACACAAATATCACAACCACACTCGTTTTTTTTCAGATCAAGGCCGAAGTTCCTACTCACACCTGCTTAGTCAAGTTTGACAAATTAGATCACTAAAGCAAGGAAAGGACAATATTTTACTTCTACTTGATACTGTGTGCAAAGTACTGACAAGCTCCACTTGCCAGCAGCAGTCTCTGTGCCCAGCAAGCTTGCAGGCATGATACAGGTATTGAGTACAAAACACAGCTTCCCTTCCAGATAGTATTTTTAGAGTCCATATGCGGGATCAAGTAACCCATATGAGGAAGATATTCATATTTAAGAACTGTCAGTAAAACCAGCCCTGTGCTTTCAATCAGCTCTGTCTTTTCTGAATAGTCTATTCATTCAGCTCAAAGTCAACAGGTCCTGGAACAAGCATTTTTTCCAGCGTGTCACTACCTATTAATACACATTTATATTAATGTGGCCAAAAGTGTCTTTGTAGCTCTGCTTTCTGGTCAGTCAGGGTTACATCACAGTAGTTTCATGGAGCACAATTCACTTCTTGCTAACAGTCTTTTTTAAAGACAAAATTTATACCATAAATGTTATCTGTCCTTACGAGTAAATTGTAATTCTGATGTTATTGTATTCCTTGAACTGGAAAGTATTACTCCTTCCTCTGCTATCATTCAATAAAATCCCCCTGACAACTTTCCTGACTCCCACTGCCTACAGTTACAGAAATGCCTCACTTAGCTCTAACTAATTGATGCCAGTTAGTCAAGAAGAAAGTGATGATTTCCCCTTGTCAAGAATTCCTGAACCACAAACCACAAATTTAAGCAGAACAAGCAGGTTTCGATACTGCATTGCCTGAAAGAAAAAAAAAAAAAAAAAAAGTGATCTATGTACAGATTTTTGTTGTTGCTGCCTGTCCCTTCACCCATCGCCTTGAGTGCTCTGCGCTGTCACTTCCATCTCTTCTCCTGACCCTTGATTTCTCCATTTCCAGTCTCGGGTCTGTCACTGGTAATTATCTATCATTTGAGCTCTGACATGTAACTACAAGCAGAGGACACCTGATCTCTCATGGTGCTCGCTGATGAAATGTAGTAGGGTTGTCCACATCACAAAAATGTCAAATGAAGTCCTGGCAGTTTTTTCTATGGTAGGGACTTTAGCACACTACATGTGAACAAAAGAGAAGAAAGTAACATTTTAAATGACCCAGTTAGTAGTTCAAGCTTTTTTTTTTTTTTTAATTT